>VZUI01050520.1:0-233560 GCA_013401135.1 Cettia cetti
TCTATATCTATATCTATATCTATATCTATATCTATATCTATATCTATATCTATATCTATATCTATATCTATATCTACCTATATCATCTATATAATCTATATCTATATATCTATATCTATACATAGGATTAAAAACTTGTTTTGTTTTTTCAATGACTGCACACTTCTTTTTAGGGGACCATATTTATTAACAATTCATTAAAAATTAAAAGGAGGTTGTTATTAACAAGATTACTGCAAGGTATTTGAGAAGTCATGTTTAAATTTGCTGTGGTGATGGCAACACCAAAGCTGTTGTTCTAGTAAAACTGTCACACTTTGCATTTGGAAAGGTTAATTAGTTTTGCTATTAGTTTTAATTGACTGGTGCTGTAAATCACAGGATGTGTCATCTGCACTGTTGTTGTCAATGCCAGAGATTGATAAGTATGGATTGTGTTCCCATTCCTTTTTAATCAAATGCCTGCTGTCAAAAAGAATTACCCAAGACAGAAGTAAGTAGCTGCCTCCCATCATTCCACGTTATCAAAGCTAATTCAGCAATGCATTAAATGAACAAGTAAATCTCACTGCAGAATGGTAGGAATTTTATTCAGTTAAATTGTCTAAATGGGAAGTTCTGAGATAATTTGCACTTTTATCTTAGAATATGTTGAATTGCTTTCTGACGTTGACTGTGTATTTTCACATAGATGGATAATGTATGAGTAGGTTAAACTTGGAAATTTAAATATGAAATCCCCAAATGCTGCTACTTGATAAACATCATACTTGAGTAATTTCCTGAATGAATGCCAGATGGCCAGAAAACAAAATCAGGAAAATACATAAACTGACATTTTGTTTCATAAGTGTGTATAAATTGGTATGGGCTCTCTTGTTCCAGAAGAGTGATTCAGGGGTGCTAGAGAAGTGGGATTCAATATAAAATACAAGGGGAAAAATATTAATTAATATTTCCCAGCTTTTTCTTTTTTTTAAGTGACTTTATAGATTAAATTACTGTTTACAAAATACATAGGAAATGTTCTTCTGGAGCTTCAGGAGTCAGACACTTTATGGTAAAAGATTTTAAATCAGAGGAAGGTCCTTTGTAACAGCTTCCAGTGATATTGGCCTAGTGAAGAGATGTATAATCTCCTTAGGTCTATAATTTTATCTCTCAGTGTAAGGAAACAGATAATGTACCTCTGAGGGCTCTGTATAGGTTTATTGATAGAATAAAGGAATTTTTTTGATTTACGTAACTACTGTTTACCTCATAGATATTTAATAACTTGGACGTTTATCTCTAACATGGTGTAATGAGAAATATATTCCAGAATCAAAAAATTCAAATACTCCTATGTAGCTGTATTTCTTAAATAAACAAAATGTTGTATTCAGCTAGGATATGTTTGTAACATTTAGAGAGTTAGAAGATATAGGAGGATGTCATAAAAATCTAGGTAATCTGAGATTCCAATCCAAGCCTTGATAATTAGAATTTTAAAAAGGACAAAATTACAGCTTTAAAATATGTGACATGATTAAAGACAACACAAAAACATGGGTTCTGTCACAAGACCCGTGTTCCTTAGCAGCTTTCTGTGATCTGAGATTTCATCTCTCAGAGATGAAGACAATAACATCTCTTAGAGTAGTTTGGATTCAGTAGCTGGGATTGGGTTTTCTGTGAAGAGAGAGACCTTGATCATGTAAACATAGACAAGACTTCGGAGTGTGATCCCATTAAAAAAAACACAAAGTCTTAGGAAGGCTGATGAGGACCATGCCACTGTTAGGAATGTCTCCACAGTAACCCATGAAGCTTGTACAGACATAATTTTCTGTCTAACATAGTGCTGTTGTGCAAAGAAATATGTTTCTGCTGGATTCCTTTAATGTGATTTTAAGAATCAGAAATTCATCCTTCAGCAGGCAGCTGTGTACCAGAAAAACAAGGTAACACGATCTTATTGTAATAAATAATTTTGTATTACTGCAAATAGTAGCCTATATTTATAGAGAGACTATATATATTTCTGTTTTAGAGCTAAACAACTCCAACTGAAGGTAAAGCAAAAATATTCAGTATAATTTTAAACATATATATATCAAGAAGTTTAAATGCCAGCCAAAAGCTTTCACTCCTTTTAAAGCAAATCTTTCTTTCTCTTTTTTTTTTTTTTTTAACCATCACACAAGTTACTTGCAGTACCAGCTGTTTGTATTCATGCCTTTCATCCTCTTGCTGGGGCATGAGCTACTGGCAAAGCTGCTTCAAACTAATAACGAATAACCTTCATAAGCAATGCTTCCCAATGTTTACAGGCTCCAACATTTTCTGTCCTTATGACTTTTTTTATTTCCTTCTTTTTGTCTTTTGCCTTTTGCACATGTATTTCTTTCTCTATGAAAATTGCCATTTTTCCAATGGCAAATTGCCAAGTTTCCTCTTGTAGGCTGCTTTTATATTAATTTTTTTTCTTGTAAGAAAAAGTAAGAAAAATCAGACATCTAATACAGTCTTAACTACTACTTCCTGCTGTCTCACAGTGCTTTAAATACATTTTGGGATTACTACTATGGGTCTCAATAAATATGAGGTTGAACATGTTCTGAAGTCTGTGTCTTCTCTTACAACTGGGTACTCAGTTTGCTCTTCACAGCGATCAAGAGCTCAGAGTATGGTTGTGTTTATCTACATCTGCTCCAGCTGCTAAGGGTCCCTAATGTGTTCAGAGTCTTCTCTAATCTGCCTGTGGAAAGGCTATGTGGTGTTACAAAAGAAGGGCTCGGTGTCATTGTGATTTATTCTGTCCCTTACCTGACACAGGTAGGGACATTGTATGCAGGCAGCTGTTCTCCTCTGAGACAGCAAACTCAGCTCCACTCCTGATAAATGGCTCCCTCCTAGAACAGGGATGCTCTGTGGTGGGAGCAAACAGGAACCAAAGGAGTTCCTCTCTTTCCTCCTTCCCTCTCCTTACATTGCATTGTGGACTGCTGAGGATAGGCTATAAATTATGAGATTGGCAAAGAAGGTCTTTTAATATCTCCCAGTAGCTTCAAATGTGATGCACATGAAATTGTGTAATGGGGAGAGCAGCAGAACTCAGGAGCTTTGCTCACAGCAAGCACAATTTACAATTTTGTGGGCACTGAGAGTGGCTGACTTTGAGGCTCAGGCACATGAACAAGCTGACAGCTTTAAGTTGTGATTCTCAGACTTAGCAGGCTTGCTGTCGAGAGAAATTTAAATATTCTTGTGCAGAAATTTAGCCTGTATGCCCCAAATCCTTTTCTTTAAGTCAAAACACCTGCTGTACAAAATATATTTTGAAAACAGGGAAAGTACTTTGCCTGTTGAGAAGTGGGATATTTCACAGAAAAAATATAAGATCTGTTCCATTTATTGGTCATTCTCTGTGTCCCTCCCTTTCAAAGGTTTAATTCATCTTTTTTAAAGAAAAATGCAAAACAAAGCAAACAAAAAAATGAAACCAAAACTCAGTTTTGACTGTACATTGATACCATATGTAAAAACTCTTGATCTGAAGTAATGCAGTGTGTAGGAAAATAACACTAATACTTCAAAATATGCTCAAATATGAAAAATAAAGAAATGTACCAATCCACTTTCAACCAGCTTTATTTCTGTTATGTGACTTTCTAAAATGTAGGAAAAGTGAGGCACTGGGAAGAGTATAATGAGGAAATAATATTAGAGGAAGTGAATCTGAGGAAAAAGTTCCACTAGAATCAGAAGCTGCCCAAGCCAGTAACCTAAATGACAGTATAGGGGATCAGAGGCTTTTCCAGTAAGATTTTTTTTTTTCCTAATAATCTAGCCAGACTTGTCCCTGTATCATAGAGAAATTTGGAATAAATGGAGGGAAAATAATGAGACCTGTAAATATCAAATTTAAGTGATCAGAGATTACTCCACACATTGATTTCAACAATGAAGATGAACATAGAATACATATGTGCTTTTAACTGGTAGTAGATAGACAGAGAAAGAAATTAAGTGAGGGAAGTCAAGATGGTTATACAACTAACTCATAGCACATCCTACTATATTATCTCTTATTTATATCTTCCACTTCTGTGGAAGGGTATTCTTGTGTTCTAGACTGATAATTTTATCAACATCCTCTCTGCAGTTCCTTCAAATACCAGGTTTCCCCAAAACCCCCTGAATTTTGTAGGCAGTAGGGATAAAACCTTTTTAAGCTTTTGTATTTTGGATGGATAAATACCTTTGGAAGTGCTTGCATTTTTTAAAGTGTTAGTTGAGAGGCGAATTAATGGTTTTCATTTAGAAATCAGATTTTTAGCCAATGAAACTAGGCTAAAAGAATCCAAAATTAAAATTTACAGCTCCATAATATCCATAGCTTTAGGGAAAGGTAAAACTTGAGAGAAAGCTAAAATGATGGTTGAAATTATCCTTGTGATTTTAATTGAACTTCAAAGATAGGTGCAGCCTAGATCTGAAAGGGGAAACTATGCAATCTCAGAAGGAAAAACTCTCTTCAACCACCTTTGTTCCCTTTCATCCTCACCATATATCACTGCCCAAGTCTAAATATCTATTCATAGTCTTCACAATTTTAGCATCTTACATAATGAGACATATCAGATGCTGCAGATTCAGCTGCATAAAAGATGGCATGCCACAGCACATCTGAAATTTTGATGATGAAAGGCACACTTTGCCCTGGCTTTTCGTATAAAAAAAAGTTCATACAGGGAGAAGAAGAAAACTAATGTTGTACATACAGAGCAACATGAACCTTGACTATTTAAACTTATTCTACTGCAGTTTTACCAAGGAGAAAATGTGTTGCTCAAGGGACAAAAAAATTTGCAAACTGCCTGTAAAAGTCTGAATTTAACATACCCACAGTTCAGTTAAGTATTTGCACAATGCTGCAATAATCTTTGTGCAACACAGCATAAATATTTTGTTAAAGTAGGACAACTGAGTTTGCACTTTTTTTCCATGTCAGTATGCAAACAGAAAATGGGTCTCACCTATGGAAATACAGAGATGATTTTGTAAATTTGCTTAGGTTCTCATTAAAAAATTACAGATTTTAATCTACTTTCCCTCTATCATGGTAAAGATATCTTTTATCTTTTTAGTTTCGGTACGCAAGATTTTGAGAGTTCAAAAACAGTCTGAAATGACAAAATCCCTCCTGAGACAGCCTTCATTCTCTGTGTCAAAATAATGAAAAATTTGACCCCTTCTCATTCTGAATATACATATGAAGATGTGATTATCACAACAGATTTATTTATTCGTTGTGTCCACTTGATTTGCAGAAAGTAGATTCTTGCTTGAAACACTAGAAATGCTAGGAAATGGATTAAAGTCCATTTGTCTTACGTTACAATACGATAAGAGTAATGGAAATAATATAAGCACTTTAAGGGGAGAAAAGTTAGTCGTGGATGGTAGCAAGAGATAATGGAAAATTTCCTTAAAGATATAATAAAGAGGATCAAATAATTATAATTCAGAAGTCTTATGTAGCTTAATATCAGAAGAGTAAAATCTAGATTAGGAAGTAAATTTTGCATTTATTGTATTTACTTTTGGGAATCCAAAGACAGAAAAATAATTTTTAAAGGATATTTTGTATTTGGGATATAAACAAACACTTACCAACCTGAATTAAAACACACAGAGTGCTTAGGAAATGTTGTAAGGACTATGTTTCCTAAAAAAAACCAGCTAAAAATGAAAGCAATAAAACCAAAGTGCTTGTAGGTTACATTTGAAAAAAGTAGCTGGTTAGGAAACCTGCTGACCACTCAGGAGTGGGCAGAATGACATAAAAACAAAGTTTATTTATACAATGTCTGCTGTATTTGTTCAGGCAGAAGCAAAAACAGTCATATTGCATTTGAATGTAAAACCAAGAACATGTTGCATAACAAAAACACCTAGGAGTTTTTCTATTTACTTTAGCAGAGGGCTGTTCGAGTAGTGAGTTTTCATTCCTTGTAGTGTTTTGGACATATAGTCTAGTGAAAACAAAGCAAAAAAAAAGATAAACTTCAGAGGTAGATCTATAAAATTAGATGCATGTCTTTAGAGAATTTTTTTCATTAAAAAATTAATAGAAAACCAGTTCAAAGGTAAAATTCTAACTTCAGGAGCAGATGTTACCTAAACATCTAACACAGGCTTAGCTTACTATACAGGCTGAAGTTTTTAAAGTGGTAATCAAACTGAAAAAAAATACCACTTTTTTCCAACTAAAAAGTTTAAATAATAGTATATTTTGATATTTTCCCTTTGCCATAAAGCTGTCCCATCACAAAGATGCATACACAGTGGAAAGGACTTGGTGTAAGAAGCACGTATGATGTGGCTTCGTTTGGAGAGTGACTCATGGAACATTTACTGCACAGACAATAAGCACTGAGCCTGCACTGTTAGTGCAGTGGAACAAGCTGTTTCATTTCACAGCTTGGCTGAGTCATTTATAGCCCACAAAAAATTACTTAACACATGGTGGTATATGTAACTCTATAAGGCTTTCTTTGAGAAGGAGGTGGAAGATGGCATTTGTATACACAAATACATCCATACACATACCCAAGCTAACACAATATGTTAGCACTCTTTTGTGCCATAAACCTAGTAGGCACACTATCATGAGGGCTGGAGATGAAAATTTTTGGTTAAGAACATGCCTATTCACTCCTCACATCATGATTTCCAGATTCCCCCTCAGATTTATACTGCAGCTCTGAGGCACTTTCAGTGAAATATGCTTAAAGTCTTGCTCATATCTCCCTGGAGCTACACACTGGAGAGCACAGCCGTGTGTGCTGCACAGCTTGGGTACCAGAGCAAAAGCTTCTGCACTGACTGTTCATGTGGAAGACAGGTATGCTCTTATATTAATAGATTCTCTTTTGAGTACTTAAGTTGCCTGATGCAGTGGTAGCAGCCCACTGTTGAGATGATCTTTCTTTCTCATTAAATAGGAATGATTACTGAAATTATTGTTGCTGATAGCACTACTAAGGGTAAGAGTATGAGACATTGCCTATTCTGTGTGACAGTAAGAGCTGTGATATTTCTAACAAAGCTCATTGTGATTAATGTACAAAAGAAAACCAAATCTCTCTTCCTGGACCATCAGAGTACTTTGGGGCAAGAACCTAGGAAATTTTAGCATAAGAATGAATACTTGTAATCACTACTGGGATTGTACTACCTGCAGAATCTGTCCAACAGAGCACTGGAGGATGATCCTTTCCATTAATCAGGATAAATATAGAATCAGCTCAGTCAAAACTAAAAAAACCAAACCTGTTAATCCAAATTTTGCTCAGGAGAGATGAACAGAAATGTTCTGCAGAGTATTCCATAATATTATGCAGAATTCAGAGTTCTATAGTCCGTGGAGGACTGATGCCTGAAAATATTTTACAGTAATGTGGACATAGTTCCTAAAGTTGACAGTCTGGAGAAATAGCAATTTACCCTTCAGCTCCTGCCCAGAGTCTTCTATTAAATGCTTTTTTTTTTTTTTTTCCTTTTAAAGTTTTTAACCTTCCACCAGAATCTTTATAGAATAATGTACCCACTTTTCATTGGAATGCATACTTTACATTTTCCTTCTCATTCAACCTCAGCAGTGCCATTATCCTTTTTTTCATGCAATAGTGGTTCCCTCAAGCTACTATAACAGGCATATCCTGAAGTTGGTATTTCATTGCACTGTTGAACTGATGTGTATGGCTAAACTCCATGGAGATATGTTTGAACAAAAAAAATAGTATATGAAAAACCTAGAGCAGAAGAAAAAGTACAGGGACAATACAGCCCTAATGCAAATTCACTCAGAGATTTGTGATGAAGACTGAAATGATGGGGGGAAAAAAAGAGAAAGGGACAATGTGTTCCTATTTAGAGCATTCATGAACTGGTAAGAAACCAGTTAACTGGAATTATATATAACATAAAACCAATGGCAAAGGTGGGGGATTTTTAAGTCCATTTTAAGTCCATAGTCCAGGTGGACAAAATGATGCCACAGAAGCAATCACAATCTTCTGTTGGGGTGAAAATGCCACAAATGTTTCTGAGTTTCTGAACTTCCATTAGAAAGGGGAGAGATAATAGAAGTCCTTTCACAAAGAAAGGTGAGCTGGGAATTACAGATTTTAGTAAAACAGAAGGGCCTAATATTCAATTATGGGAAAATATGATAGATTGGTAGCAGAGATGCAAGGGGAAATGATTTATAGTGCAAGACTGAAAATTTTCAATATTATCACCTGAAATATTTTTTAAGGACTTTTTAGAGAAAAAGAAAGTCAGAGACTGATTCCTCTCAGATGCTGGGACCTCTCCCTGATGACACGCAGAAAAGTCGTGTGTTGTTCCTGTTTTGGAATCTGAGGGTGTCCCGAACAAGGGGGTTTGAGGCTATGACTTCTTGGCCTTCACCTGGATTTTATATCAATTCCAGCTGCAACTGGAAGACCTTTCTGGTGCAAGTTTTCTCAAAATGATGTGCACCAGAAAAAGTGAGTAAGAAAACACACAAACGTCGATGTTTATATCTGTCTGGCTTAGAAACTCTCCCTACATTTTCTGAAGTCACTGAAGCATGCACCATCTATCTGTAAATAAAAAGAAAACCAACTATTTTGTAACTAATTGAAAATACTTTTCTGCTGGGCAGTATGCATGTAATAGAACTTTTATAATTAGCTGAATCTTTTCAATAATGAATACAAAGGAGTATCTCATAGTGAGCTAATGGTCTGACATCTGTAGATTTACTTTCTGGCAACTAAGAAGTTTAATTTCTTGTTTTGAGAGTTAATGCTTCATAGACTTTATGGACTGAAGCCAACCCTCATGATTTTTTCAAGAATCTCTGAGATTTAATACTGCTTTTTTGAAGATGACTGTTGAACTCTTGCCTATAATTTACATTTAAAAATTAAAGCTGTGCATATGGGAATTGAAAGTAGGATTCTGCAAGACCTCACAAACAGAAAGCAGAACATAGATTCTTCGCATAATGTTATTTAAAATTTGTCTGGTGTGTTTTGAAGTGTAAAATACCTGGGACATGGAAAAAAAGCCCAAGTTATGACTATCATATACTCATTATTAATTTGTAATAAAGTATAGCATTGCATTTGCAATCACCATCCATAAATATGATTCCAGTACCTGAAGGAATTGCACAGGCTTTTGTTACAATTTCAATCAATTTAGAAGAGAAAACTAAAAACTGAGACAGATTTAGGAAACCAGAATATATATTTTCCTGGATTTTGAACTTATTCAGAAAGAATTTCATACTATAAGAGAGAAGATTGAATAAAAATCTGATATTTATTAAGCCTCCAGTTAAGGTTTACATGAAATGAACAAAGATCCTTTCCTCACCATCACCACAAAAGGAGTCTTGGTGAAGTAAAGAATACCTAAAAGCTCTACAGCATTGCCTTTTAGAAACCCTAAAGAGACACACTGTGACTACTGAATATCTGCTTGGAATTGGCTCAAACCCCATAAAATACACTGTCCCTTAGGGTAATGTTCATGAAGCAGGAATTGCCAAGCTGGTGCCCAGCCAAGGTTAGATACCACACCAGCTGAGACACTCAGCACCTTGAGAGACCCTTGTGAAGAACAGTAAAGTACCATAGCAAACTCCTCCTTCCTCACCAAAGAGAAGAACCAGTGTCAGGTTGCAATTTTAGTGTTATTTGTGAGCAACCTTATGCCCAACAAATTGTTTCTGCATCTGTCAGGAAAAACAATCTGTGATGCATATTTTCTCACAGAACATAAGTCTCTTAATTCTAGGTTAGAAAAAATATTAGTAGCTATATAAAATCTCAGAAATAATTTTAACTGATTAAGGAAATGAAAAATATTAAATGATTGAGGACTGATAAAAAAAAAGATTCAAAGACTGATTCACTAGTTCTCATTAGCATTTGACAATATTTAATGACTTGAACAGATTTTTATTGAGTTCCCAATTAAGGTAATAAATCACTGAGTACATAAGCACAAAAAAAAAAAAAAAGAGCCAGAAATATTAAGATATTCAAATGTTGAGGTAGAGATATAGATTAGCTCAGGATCATTGATAAAGTCAGTAAATATCAATTCAGATTATGATCCACTGCTGGAAGGAAATGTTTTCCTAAAATCTATGAGCCAACTATTTCAAATTGAAGGCATGGTATCTGGATTCATCATGTAAAATTTTCCTGTGTTTTTTTGATTCCCTGAGAGCAGGATCAAGTTGCCTTCTGATTTGGAAAATATGACATATTCATAGTCATATGAATTTAAATGGACTTATTGATTGGTGGTAGTGGTAATCATTTCTGTGTTGTGATTATCATTGTGAAATATAGGATTTCATGGCCAGAGAAGCTGAAGACCATGTTTTATCTTTGAAGTTATTTCAGCCCAATTTTACCCTCCCCTGGCCACACGTACCACAAGTGTCCCCTTGCATGAGGTTTCACAAGCAAAACTTTGTGGATCCATTGCTGAACCAGAAGTCTCTGAGTGCTGTTACATTCATGTTCCACTCAGTGATGAAGTCACAAGATCTCTCTATTGGTAGCTCTTCCAAAGAGAGGGAAGCTTTATTTACAAGTCAAATCTATACATTTTACAATCTTCTTGTCTGAAATTTGAGCTTATGTATGCATCATAATTCAGGTGAGCACCAATTTAACTCCTCTGCACATTTTCATTCCTCCTTCCCAACTTAGTTTGGCTGCAGGAAAGAATGCAGACTTTTAACTCCATGATTCTGATCAAGGACATCATACTGATGTGGGAGACTGTAAACTTGCTACTGAAATGACTCACAAGACACCTAATTATCCTGTGCAAGACACTCAACTTCCAACTTTGAAATAAAATCCATACAATACAATTCAGTAAAATTAAACAACCCTCTACATTAAATAGAGTTTAGCCTGAGGTGCCCATCATGCTGTAAGCTAATAGTCACAGTTTCCACAAAAAAAAAAAAAAATCAAAATTTCAATCTCAGACCTTTTGTGATACTTTCAGCTGCTCAACTATTTCTTCTTTGTAATTTTTTTTTCGTTTATCCCTTAATAATAATAATGCTAGTGGGAGTTAGCAGACCCCTAAAATTTAGAAAAGATAGTGGTTTGTATTATATGTTTACAATCATTATTTGCACAAAAAGATAAATAATTATAAGTAGTTCTTCTAATCAGAAAGGTAAAGCAACTACAGTGAAAGGGAGTAATTGCAATTAAATGTACTTCATTACTTTTCTAAACCTTCTCAGAGAAGCATAGAGAGGCAACAAAATAAGGAGGTTTCAAGCTTCATGCTGAATTTATTTCCTTTTTCCATGTGATACATAAGTTCCATCAAAGGAGTAGTTGTTATCAAGAATGCTTCAAGAAACATAAGGCAAGTCTGCTACCCTGCTGAGCAGTGTGCTTCTCGATTTTGAAAGCTGTTTGTTATGCTTGGAAAACAGGCACTGGTAAAGGCAGAATTAACTCCTCTGCTGTCAAAAGACAAAACCGCTTTGCAACTGGCAACTGGCATTGAAAAAAAAAAAAGTTACTGAGTTTTCCTCAGTGATTTACCCTAAAGTCATCAACCTTCCACTCAGAAAAAGAAGGTGCCAAATAAACAACCTGGCTTGGGTTTTTTGTTTTGTTTTATTTTGTTTTTTTCTGGTTTTTTGTTTTTTTTTTTTTTAATAACTCCTTATTTACAAAGCCTTTGATCAGATATTCCAAGTCTTCTGGTCACTAGGGAAGGAAAAGAATACATTAATTTTAGGCAGTTGCAGCAGGTAATGTCGACCAATAGAACCTAATTACCTGGAAGGAATTCAACCAGCTCAGTCGTTATGAAAAATACTGTGGAGTTTTTAATAAACAGTTGAAGCAGATTGCTGCTTTAAACTCTTCCTGATGAGATATTCCCTTAAAGAAAATTGTACCATCCTTAGCACCAGTCTAGCTGATAATGTGGTTGCCTGTAACTAATCGGCACTGGTGCTGAAAGAGCTCTCTCCATGCTCCTGCTTATTGCTTCCCACACAGTGGCCCTGACTTTATCTCCTGTAGCCATAATGTTTGTACAGCTGCCTAGTGAGCTCGTTGGCAGAAATGATCCTACTCATTGTAACCTCACCCCCTCCCTGCCCCACCCCATGGTATTGATTTAGGGTTAGTCATCTAACCTGAATAAGCACACGCCTTATGTCACCATGAAGGGTGAGATGAGGTTCAGGGAAAGGAAAAATAGCATTTTGCAGCAATAATGCTGAATTAAAGTGTGCTTTATGAAGCAATTGTAAATTGATAGAATGATTCATAATTCAAAGGTCTGCTGGAGTACTCCAGTCCAACCTCACACTCAGAGGGTTAACTTCCACATTAGATGAGGCTGAACAGAGATTTTTTTTTTTTTTTTTTTGTAGAGTTTTGGACCAAAACTTTATTTTGTGTGTTTTTGTTTGATTGGTTTCTTTAGCTTGATTTTCATTTTCCCTTTATTCAGCTGGAATTTCCTTTAATTCAGTTTGTGGATGCTATTTCCTATTTCTGACTGCTGAGCTCTGAGAAGAGTCTGGCTTCATCTTCTTCATACTAACAAGCACTGAGTAGAAGGGAAGGATCCTTTCCTATGACCTGCTCCCTGCATAGTTAATTTTTGCAGCACAGTATACAAGTAATAATGATCACAAAGACATTTTCTAAATTAATATTGTTTAAAGAAAAATTGTGTCTTTCATTGTACAAATGACCTTGGAAAAAGCTCTGATTTGAAGAGTGTTTTAACCTCTATTTTGAGCAGAACAGAGTGGGCACTGCACATTTTGCCATGAGAGCATGAAAAAATAATCTATTGCTTTGTGGGGAAAAAGACATTGTCTCCAATGCCAGGACTTTCAGTATTTTTAAAATTGCTTTGGGCATCAACTGCATATTTTTAGTTTTGCTAATTTTAAAGAAGTCTAAAGAATATTGAGTCTGTTTTGTGGTCCTTGCATTATTTCCCAACTGTTTGAAAACAAAAATCTCTTTTCGTAGCACATCCATTTTACTGTCAACAATAAAGAAAAGCTGCCTCAGGAAAAAAATTTTAAATATAGCTGTGGTGCTATCAACAAGTTAACACTTCTGCATGAAAGCAAGTCCAGTTCATTCCAGAGTTTTGCTGCAGGAGAGAGAAGTCAGTAGTGCCATGGTATGAATGCAAGCCGAGTTCTTCATTGCTCCTTTTTTGCTGGAGGGAGCTGGAGAGCTCAGATGCATTGGATACATCTTTCTGTCTGATCATGTATGGCTGGGTGTGCTCTATATAAGTTGAAGGCTGGTTGTGCATCCCAGGGTTTTATCATGCTGGGAATGAGTGTTCATGAAGTGTGCTGGACTCAGCTGAATGTGGAGTTTATCTAAAGACAGCTTGGCAGTTCTAAGAAGTGATCAGTTTGGCTTCTCTCTCTTTGGCCCAACTGTTAGGCTAAAATCAGAAGAAGGAATGTAACAGCCTGGGACACCTCAGAGCTAAAGGATACTTCAGTCCCTTCACAAGAAAAATCTAAAGAATGAAATTTATGCTTTTCCTCACTCTTGTTTTGACAAACATATGGCAGACTACCTCGTGGGCTCCCACTCCCCAAACTTTCAAAGTCTGTGCTCCCAAACAGGCCCATGGTGTGGAACATTAGATATATTTTATGCCCTCTGACAAGTTCCCACATCACCTTTGTCCCTTATTCTCCAGTTTCATCTTTGTTCCTCTAGGAGCTCCCAGAGTTTGTTATCTTCCACCTTCCCAGCTGGTGAAGGATCCTTGTCTTCATTCCGTTAACCAACAGTGAATTAAAAGTCTAAATAATGGTGGGGTTTGAGCCTTGAAGTCATCACTGAAGTATTAGAGATTGAACTTGCTTGAACTGTTGATATTATTTCCTTGCCTCTCCTAAGGCCTAATTCTAATATTATATTTCATATAGATTCTAAAATTATATTTTAAATTATATTTTATAATCTAAAATATATTTTATAAAATTTTATTTTATATATAGAATTATATATATATATATGTTTCAAATCTGAGATAATTGAACTGTCAGTGATGATATATATTAGGGACACTGTCTAAAAAAAAAGGAAGAAGTTACTAATTTTATGTGATGTGTTTTAATATGATCTACTTGTGTTTTCTGTCGTGATTTTTCCCGCGAGATTGTAACAGATTTTAACTCTCTCTGCTATGGTTCTTGGTGAACTGCAGTGAAGTGAACAGGGATAGACCCACTATCTCCACAGAGGTGCAGAAGTCAGAGAGGAAAACATCTGGTCTCTTTAGGCACCCACTGCTCCTTGCTAGGCTTGTCACAGGTCAACTAAGGAAAATGCTCTCTGCTAACATCTTTTGTGGGTGAAATTTTTTCAGCAAACATAATCAACTCCTCTGAGTGACAAAACCAATTAGAAGAAAATTAGTGACTGTATCTGATCTGAACTCAAGAGGCAATGAATCAGGAATGTTCCTACTTAATTCTAATGAGATTTGTGTCAATAAATGAATCCATGGAAGATTTCTACAGGCTCTCTATCATCTCTACAGTGTTGGGTTTATTTTTCTTAAATTTTTCCAGTGGAATTTGAAAGGTGAAAAGATGGAAGGACTAGTGTGGGGCTTTCCTCAAGAGGAACCAAAAGAGAAACCTATTTTGTTGCTAAATTGATCACTAATCCTGGTAAAATTCCTTTTGCCTTGTTAAAAAACCAGCCAACCAACCAACCAACCAATGAAAACAGCCCCATCAGACTGATTAGAAACACTGAAGCTGGAGAAGTGAAAATTATATAAATGCAATTAAAATAGAATTAGTACTTGCTATCTAAAGATACAAAAATTTGGTAGATTTTTGACCAGCTTCAGTGTTCATCTTAATTAAATAATCCTGGTTCTCTATAACAATTATATGTCTATGATTTCAAAATGACTGTGTTGTATCTGAGTAAACTGTTAACCCAACATTTCTCCCCTGTTCTATTTTCCTGCCCTAATTAGAGCATTTTCTAACAAATAAAACAAAAAAAACCCAAATTGACACCATCTTGTGCTTCTTGTTAGTTCAAGATAATTATGGAACTTAACACTGCAAATGGTAATTGCACTTAGTGTTGAGCACAGCAGTCGTTTTAGAACTTCAGACCAAATCAAATTAACATTTTTGTCAAATAAAGTTAAATGTGCTTAAAAGTTACTTCCTAATGCATTTAAACTAATGTTTTACAGTGACTGTCACCTAACGTCTGTTGGAGATAGACCCTGCTGCTAGGATTCATCTCTCTGAGCCTCAGTGTCTTTATGTGAGGGATTGCTCTTCTAGAATGTAGTTTGTCTTATTTGCAAATAGATCTCTAAAATAGGTCAGATGAATTGTAGCTTCAGAATGGTTATTTCATTCCACTTCTTTTAAAAATTTTAAGTGGCTGATCCTCCCATGCCTCCCATGATGCAATTTCTTATTGCATTATCTATTTCGGAGGTCCCAGCTGAAAGAGAATATAACAGAGAATATAACAGAGTGTTCCATGACAAAACTCTAAGTTTTTAATTAGATAATTAACATGGAAGCAAAATGAGTAAGAGACTGAAATAAAAATGACTATTTACTATTTAGAGAAATGTCCAATTTACATAATTTACAAAATTTACTATTTAGAGAAATGTCCAAACTACATAAGCAGCTCCTGTTTTCAAAGTCTAAAAGATCAGGTCATAATTTTCCTTATCCTTTAAGAGTCAAAAGAAATTTCCGGTGAAATCACTAATCATCAAATTATTGTAAATGTTTATAATAAAGAAGACCATTAAAGTAGTAGAACATGTGATAGTCAATTGTAAAACTGAATATTAATAGAATTTGTTGCCTTTATATATAAGAGCCACTATGCAACACAGGTCTTATCTTTTTTTGTTATCCATGGCAGTTAAAAACAGTGATGTTCATTCTCCAGATAATAAAAGCTGATGAAACAAAAGCAGTATTGTGAATAATGAAGAACCCCACAGACACAGATGAACCATTTCATTCAGAACACAGGGTTTTTTCAATTTCTAAATAGGTATGTCAAAAAACTATTGTCATAATATATGTGTGTCCATATGTGTGTATATATCTATGTGAGATTCAGTAATTTATATATGTGTACAAATATCTATATATACATGCACACATGTTGTCAGGACTTAAAGAATGCAGTGAACATCTCAAAACACTCTCAGGGAAGAAGGTTCCCAGAAGATAAAGCACCCCAAGAGGCACAGATGGCAAAGAGGAATTAATTAATGAATTAATTCCAGGCCTAAACTGAGGTGAAGGTTTGGAATTAACACACTGGTCAAAACCCCTCTGTGATGTGGAAAATTGCAATAAGTGCAGAAGGCACCAACAGTAAGATGCCAGGCTGAGGCAGATCTGGGTAACCTATCTGGACAGAAATTCCCAGCTTGGAAAACCATGAGAAAGGAACCAAGTCCTTATACTCATGCCAGCCCAAGCTGTGGGAACAGCATCTGTGTTCTCTGGATACCAGGAAGATGGATTGGACAAGGGTGATACCTCCAGAGGAGCTCTCCAAGGACCCCCACCAGACAGATGACCAGAGGGAGAAGGGCAGGAAGGATGCCACAGCAACCCATGTGGTGGTGACTATATTTCTTATTTCTACTTAATCTTTCTCTCTGCCCTCCCTACCACACATCTACTCTTAAATAAAATTCATACTCCTGACATTGGCATACGGTCTCATTTGCACCTTAATTCAGGCAGAAGCATCTTTTCATAGTCTGATCCTAACACATTTGTATACTTATATTCATTTGTCCAAATGTATGCCTATATATCATTGAAGTAGAATTAATCCTAGGAATCTACCTTGCCTCAGCACAAAATATTTGCATGTTGAATCAACTCAAAATATTTGGGTTCAAATTTCAGTTTATGAAGTCAGAATTATGTAAATTAATTTCAAATTGCTGTATTAGTTTTGATCCTAGCATGTAGCATAATACAAATTTTCCACTTGAAATGGTTCACAGCTCCCACCTCCCTTTTCACAATTTACTGCAATAAAAAAATACACAAAAAATACCACTAGCAGCAGTATAGACGCCAACTAGAGGAGCCAAAAAATTACATACTTTGGATATTTCTCTTAAGAGAAGGCAGGCTATCTGACTTCCAACAAGTTAGTGTTACAAAGGATTCCTTATATTTATGTAAGCAATTTCTGGAATATAGTTCTGCTTATTTAAAGAAAAAACAGTACAGTGAATCAGCCCTTTGTTAACCTGGGGAGTTAAAGATCACCTTTAGAGTAGGACAAAAATGTTGGTACTCTAAATAATAGAGTAAATGCTGTTGAGCTTTAGCTCAGGTTTGCTTAGAGGACAGATTTCCCACCTCCAGGAATCATTTGCAGAACTTTAGTTACTCTTTCTGTCATCTAAATGCTTCAAACATAATTTTTCTGCACTCTTCAGCACGACTCCTGTATTTTCACATACTTGAAAGTTTCTCATTTTGTGATCCTTCTTCTCTCTTGCCAGTATTAAGCTGCTGAAATTTCAATGACTTTCATGAAGTACACCCCAATCTAAACTGTTAAACATTATTCATCCAGCCCACTACATCTATTTGACTGTGTATGTCATTTTTGTGTTTCATGACCATGTATAAATATTCTTTAATTCATAGAGAAGTGTTTCTTGTGCAATGCAATGAAATATATTAATTTATTTCAAAATTTGTTGTAGAACTCAAATGGGGCAGTACCGAATTCCAATGGTAAAGCTGTCTTTAACTCACTGAAGGCAGTCTCTCCTGTCACAAGCATCACTTGAATTCCAAAACCTGTCTGGATAGGTGAGGGGAGAGTAGTGGAATGCTGTTTACCAGACTTCAGTAAGGTTTTTGATGCTGTTTCCTCCTCACAGACAAAGTCAGTAAGTGAAGGCTGGGCAAGCGGACGGTGAGATGGATGAGAACTGGCTGAGCAGCTGAGCTCCGGGGGTTGTGTGCAGTGGCACAGAGACCTGGATGAAAAGCTGCAACAAGTGATCTCCCACAAGAGTTTTGATACTGAGTCCAATCTTGTTCAATTACTTCATCAATGACTTAGATGAAAGGGTAGATACTTCCTAGCAAGTTTGCTGATGACACAAGGCTGGGAGGAGTGGCCAATACCCCAGAGGGCTGTGCAGCCCTCAGATGGACTTTCAACAGGCTGGAGGGTTGGGCAGGGAAGAACCTTCTGGAATTCAATGAAAACAAATGCAGGGTCCTGCACCTGTGGAGGAGCAAAGATTAGACCTGCTGGAAGGCAGCTCTACAGAGAAGGAGCTGGGAGTCCTGGTGGACAATTAGCTCTGCACGTACTTTACGTGTGCCCTTGTGCCAAGAAGGCCAGTGGAAGAGGGCTGAGGGAGGTGATCCTGCCCATCTACTCAGCCCTAGTGAGGTCACATATGCTGTGCTGTGTTCAGTTCTGGGCTCCTCAGTACAAGAGAGACATGGAGATCCTGGAGTAGGCCCATCAAAGGGCTATAAAAATAATTTCCTCTTATGAGGAAAAGCTGAGGGAATTGGGCCTATCCAGCTTTGGGAAGAGACAGCTGAGAGAAGACCTCACCAATGTCTATCACTATCTGAAGGGATGGTGAGAAGAGGATGAACCAAGCTCTGGTCCATGGTGCTGAGCAATAGGACAAGAACAACGGGCAGAAACTCATGCACAGCAAGTTCCACCTGAATATGAGGAAGTACTTCTTTATTTTGTGGGTGACCAAGCAGTGGAACAGATTGCCCAGAGAGTGTGGAGTATGGAGTCTCCTTCACTGGAGATATGGAAAGGCCATCAGAAGAGATGGATGGAAAGAATGTGCAGTATGCATTATCTAACGTTTCCAGATAGAAGCACTGTCTGTTCCACTTAACGCCGATTTCAAAATGATGCTGAAACCTTGAAGTTCCTCTGCTAACCGTCAAAGGTAACTTGGTAAGATGAAACAAACCTTTATACAAGACTTTAAGCACTTCAGTCAGTTGAGAATGTATTGGAAATCTCATTTTGTCATTACAAGGGACTGCATTATAAAGATCAGGTTGTTCATTCAAATGCTTCATTAGGAAACTAAGAAAGATGTCAGTTTTATTCATCCCTTCCTAAATTTCGCTGGCATTGTTTTAATTAAACAGGTAAAACTTCATCAAAACTTTTAATTTCTTTAAGAAATCTGCTCAGATAATTTCTTGGATGTTTTTATGAAAAAAAAAATCTCCTATGGTGTAATTGGGATTATTAACATAAAAATAGTCATGTAGATAAATTCACAAAATACATCTGAAAATATTTGATTTCTTTTTTACTTTAATCTGTGATCATAATAGACATAGTATCCTTAAGAAAGAACTTTCTGCTCAAAATTATAGGAGAAATTGGAATAATTACTACCTTTGGTCAATGTTTTAAATATATATCCTCATATTCAGTTGATCCCAGAAAGGGGCAGAAAAAAAAAAAAAAAAAAGTTGTTTGTGTGTGTTCTTCCTCTCAGGATTTGCATCACTTTCTCTTATATCCATTTTTCAAGCTGTCTTCAATTCAGAATCTTTAGCTAGTGGCAGAAAATTGTGCTTGAAACAAATTACTCAGCTTTGTTCAACAAGAAAACTGCAATATTTAATTTTGGAATTTGATTCAGAACAACTAACCTGAGGGCAGTAGATGCTGCTAATAAAGAGGGAACTGATTTGTCATATTATAGTTGGATGTAGCTATGATATCAGAGTGTTTTTTCCCTTATAATGTAAGAAGGCACATATCCAAAATAATGTGATGTTTATGGAAAGGTTATGGCCTCTTTACCTTTCCTCCTTGATAGATCTGTAGTTGCATACAAAAAGGTAGATTCAACAAGATAATTACAAGAGTCTGGGCAAAAAAGCAGTGTACAATGACACTTTAGTTGCTGGGGTTTTTTTCCAGAAAATGAGAAAAGTTGTTAGAAAAATTGTCTTTGCCTCACTCATGCTGCCTTTCTGGTTGATGCTAGAAAACACTATACTGTGGCAGTGTCTCCACTACTGAAAACAAAGTGTAAAAATCTATTTCTCATGCTGCAGGATTTTTCCAAGTTATCCCCATTTTCTGAAGGTAAGTGTCTTCAATATATCATTTTCTTTCTCTAATTTTGTATATCTGGAGTACCTCCTTTAATCAGTGGAACAACATCTAGGTTAGGTGTGGTTGCTAGGAGAGGTGAAGAGCGTCTCCTAGGATCTGCTTCCTAATTTCTGTCTAACTATTGCTGTGAAAGCTCTTTTTGTGTCCAAAACGTTCACCAACACAAAAAAAAAAAAAAAAAAAAAACAAACAAAAAAACAAAAAAACAACACCAAAACCAAAAACCTCATGTTATTTTTCTTTTATTCTTTTTCTAACACTGTTTAGCTTCCTTTCTTTGGAAAATGGAATCTTTCATGTACAGATTTATCAGGGGCTTTAAAAACCTATTGTTACACTGATAGTTTCTGAATTATAAGACTCTGTATTACTATTTTACAGGAATTTAGATAACTTTGCTTTGTGGATGTGTTTGAAAAGGATGCACCAAGCAGAAAGAAAGATACTCAGCATAGATATTGCTTAAGCTTCACTCTGTCAAACATAAAAATGATGGGAAAAATGTGTCTCTATAAAGTCAGAGACTTGCATACTGCTTTAAAATATAAAAGAAACCCAAAATAATCTTAAAAAAAATATATAAACAATGAGATAAGGTGTATGTTTTTTAGTCCAAATGTCCAGTGACAAGGTAGAAAGATCTCCTTTTCTCTCTTACTTGTTGAGAAAGAAGGAACTCTTCTGACAATCAGACTAGTCAGAAAGTCAAAGCTTATAGAAAAGGCAAATAATTGCATTGAGATCAGTGAGAATCCAATTCTTTCCAGAATGTAACAGAGTGTTCCATGAATGTGTTTGTAAAAAGCTAAACACTCAGCCAGGCACAGCCAAGGCAATCAGGGGGCTGGTGAATAATGCCATAGATATTGGACAAGCAGCAGGAGGAAACAGCAAGGATCCATAGCATACTCAGCAGGCATTGATGCAAGTTACACACAGGACTGGTAAATCACCCAAACTGACTAATTATTGTAGGCAGCATGTTAGCAGGCTTCTGAAAAGAACATGGATTTCTAGGTATTACAGTTGTGTGAAACAGGAAGGCAGGTGTATGTATCAGATGTTTGACCCAGCTGATCTCCAGAAGATTTGTCCCTTTTCCAAGGTATGCAAATTCAGTCATATTGTTGTCACATCACAATCAGTCAGAGTGCAAAGCCAATACGGCAGACAAAAAAAAAAAAAAAAAAAAAAAAAAAAAAAAAAAAAAAAAAAAAAAAAAAAAAAAAAAAGACAACAAAAAGCCCCCAAAGAAATATTTAAAAATAAGGTATAACAGAAAGAAAGCTTACCAAAAGGTATTTTCAGAAAATAAAGACTTCTGCAATGGATGGCATTAACACACATGCAAACCCAGGACCATTTGGTAGTACTATTCTCATCTGATATGACCCATCTAAGTATTAGATAAGGAAGCTAAAATAAATGCTTTGAATTTGCATTTTGATCTTTTGGTTCCTAACCAAAGGAAAAGGACTGGGTGATCTGGAATGGCAGATTTAATTAAGAATCTGAAGGACACCCATAATTTTCTGGATCAGCAACTGGATTGAGGCAGAAAAATAGAGTATTTATAACAGCAGAATACACCTATGTTTGCAGACCCTGAATCCATTTGCAGATAAGGATAAATAAACTTTTGCATCAGCTTCTACACATAGGTTACATTACTTTGAGCCACTAGATTTGGCTAGTCTCCTGTCCATTTGATTCCCTCCCAGTCACAGCCTACTAACATCAGAAAAAATAATACACAAAAAGGAAGACCAACATATAATAGTCTAAAGTAATTGCAAATGCCTTTACAGGACAAACTGTTGGGAATTCTTTATGAGAAATACACACACCAAAGTATTTCTTAACAGACAAAACATTTTTCACATACTGCAACAGCGTTTAACACATTTCATTAGAGCTACAAGCCTGTAAGACTGCTATCATAGGATGCAGTAATGAACATTATGGAAAACATGTTAATCTGAAAATAAAGTGGGGACAAAGGATGAGTTTCTAGTTACAGACATGAAAGCACACTCTCTACCACCAGACTTGGATGTATCCAGGCAGTGTCATCATAAGAAAGATTCATGTTCATTCTAATGCACTGATTTTTAAAGCCTTATCTCTTGGAACACAATTTACAATCCAATAATTTTGAGGACTCTCACATGCTAAAATGAAGATCAGCTGAATTTTAATTTTAGCGTGCCATGTGATCCCACCTGGAAATACTCTAGATTTATCTGTGTTTAAACAGAATTCCAAAGTAACAGTTAGAATATCAGTCCAAAAAAGGGGTTGTATTCAAGAATATGTGAGGGTAAACAAAAAACTCTTTTCTGATTCCCCAGAATAGTTTAATTTCTAAGTCAGTAATAAATAATCCTAAAAGAAAAATTAAGAGTCTTAAGACATTAGGGAGCTACAAAGAACTGTCTAGAATAGAAACAGATTATGAAAATCTTGGTTTTGGAGTTTTTTAACATTTTAAAAAATACAGCAAAAGTGCAGTTATAATAAAGAATTCCATAGGAACTGCTGTGTTATCGTTTGTAGGCAAGCTTAGAAATTTTTGGTGCAAGTCAAAAAAAGCCTTTTAGGAACAATATTGTGCCTTGAATCATTGGGATGACCTCTTGAAGCCCCCTTAATATCATTCCTACTACCTAATAGCCTGTATATATTTGAGTACTGAAAATTATTGACTTTAGAACAGTTCTATTTTACTTATTTTATTTTCCTTGGGCATGTACACAATTCCAGGTCTTAATCATATTGCCAAATGGAGGAGATCACCTGAATTTTCCAGGAAACTGACATTTAAAAGCCATACTTGGTAAGTCCTAGTTTCAGTTTCATGACAGAGGGAAAACCATTTAGGATTTAGCAATTCATCTTCTATCATATTAATGCCTCAACCTAACTTTTACTGATCCTAAATGAACATTAATCATGGAAAGTGACTCTATTTCAAAGTGGCTTTAAGTTACTCACTAGGTGAAGCAGCCCTTCTTCAGACTTACACCAGACAAGGCTCAGTTCAGTTAATCACACTCCAGCACCTTCACATTGACTCAATTTTGGTGGGGGGATCCCTCTGCTTGCTTTCCAGTGTTGACAATCTTCATTGGGTTTTTTACTAAATGTGTCCAGTAGCAACAAATCAGATTTCCTTCATAACCACATCTTATTAAAAGAGCTAAGTTCCAGAATTCTACCATATTTTTAAATTCTGAAATTAAACCATACATATTTCTCAGATTTTAGATGGAATTGCTAACATTCTGATTCCCAGCCAAAACATTCTGAGCTCATTGCAACTCCAAGAACTCACCAAAAGAACCTTTCTGAAAGTTCCAAGAATCTTTACGTTAACAGAAATGCATTTAAGAGCTAGGCAAATAAAAGTAATAAGAAAACAAATTAGCTTTCCATGTGATTACTGAAATATCACTTCAAATGGGCAATATTTTGGTTTCCAGAAGAAATAATTGTGCCTTTCAGCTTTTTTTTGTTGTTTCATTTGCCTCCTTAGTAATTTTTTAAAAAATTAAATAGATCCCATGGGGAAAGCAGAATTTTTTAAAGTAAAACTTAAAAAACTTATTTTTTAGAATTATCTTGAGACATTATTTAAGGGCTAATTTAAGGGCTAAGTTCATACAGAACTCAGAACTGCACAAATTGTAAAGCAGCTACTAGTTAAGCATAGTTTCCCTGTATTATTTACTTTTCTTTTGATGACACTTGACAGTGACAGTTCAGAAATACACTGATTTGTAACACTGCAAATCAATGTTGTTTGTGATATAGATACAAGAACACAGAACTTGTCCTTTTCTCTGTTTTTTAACTCTGGCTGCAAACTTTTTTCTTATTTAAATTCTTTCTGCTTCTTTTTAGGAAAACCAGCTGGATTATACTGGCAAATACCTCAGGAAAGCAGAACTAATTGCTCCAATTATTACTGGAGAGACAGGTGGGAAATTAGAATACAGGGCCAATTGGGGATAGACAAAAAAATACTTCTCAGAGTTTGGAGAGGAAGCTTAGGTTTATACTTAGGTTTATAAGGCTGCCTTGTTTATCTTGACTCAGTTTTTAAAGTGTGGGGTTTAAGCATTACAAGTAAGGCTATTCCTAGCTTAAGGGAACATGTATAAAACACAGATTTCTTTTTAAAAAATGAGAGAGGGTAAGGACTACTGTCAGTGCATAGGCCTGATTGATTGCTTAAGGATCCCTTGCGACAGAAAAGTATATCTGATCTCTTCAGTTCTTAAAATCAACATATGACAGGCTATCTGCAAGTGCTTTCAGTACTTATTTTATATTCTCTTATGTCCTTTTTTCCTCTGTAATGTAGCAGCAGCTCATGTGAGAAATTACCCTTGCTGGTATTTTCTGCTTTAAATTTTGTTGGCATTGATTAAAATTATGCTGTTGAGTAGTAGAAGGCATTCACTTGGTAGAAGATAATGACAGAAAGTAAGGTTCTGATTTTGTATTAAAGACAGTTTAAACAAGTCAGGTTGAATTTTAGCCTTTTTATTTATAGACATAGTAGAGAAGTTTTGAAATTATTCTTCTTCTTTCAGCTAGGTATCTTGCTGAGAAATGATCACATTTTAATCAGTAATATTTTATTTCACAAGAAGACCTCTCTACATGTAAATCAGAAGGGCAATAGGACTATAAAAGAAGGTATTACAGCCAATAAAAATGGGTTTTTAAAAAGAGATTAATGGGTTTATATTGCTCTTGAGGAAAGACAATGAGACAATTGTGCAGCAATTTTATTTGCTATGTACATGACATGAACTGAAAACCAAAAAATGCAATTCAACCTATGTTCAAGTCAGTGTTGGTAACATTTCAGATTGTCCATATTTCTCTTTAAATCCAGGGATCAATATCTTTTGCAATCAAGTCAACATATTGCCCAGTACAAGACTCTGTTGATTAAAAAGAATACTTGCAAGTCCAGACTTTTTCTAGGTTCTCATACATTTTGGTATATATTAGGATTAAATGTGCAAAACTCCAGAATTTGAGTTTTGCACATTTGAAAAGGCAGCAAACATCAAAGATAGTATTTGACTTAAATAGATGATGCTTCCTGTGGTTTTGAGATACAGTCTAAATAGATTTTTTTAAAAATTGATCAATCCTTGGTCCAGAAACATAGAACTATTCTCTGCTATGGTGAAAGTGACTTCTGACTTGGACATTAATTGCTCATCTATATAATGTTGGTTACACTGCTAGGATTCAGGAATCACATTACAAAAGATAAAAAAAATTCAGTTTAGTTCAATTAACTAAATTTAAGAAAAATAAGTATGTTCCAGTTTATGATTTGTAAGTAAATTGAAGACTACTCCAGCATGTGAATTCATAGTTCCCCTGTCTATTCAGTCACTTCCTGACATAAATATAGAAATGAGCAGTTGTATGCTATGTGGTGATACTTGCAATTTTCCTTGGAAATAACAGTTCTTGGATTCTTGCTATCCAATATGCACATGAGACATTCTGATGTTGCTTCAGTAGTTGAAACAATTCAAAAGCAAGAAACTGAAAAGTAAGTGGAATTTTCCTAGCACAGAGTTACTGACTTATCTGTTCAAGACAAAACTCTGGATGAAGTCTGTGAATGTGGGTGCCTGATGCTTTTAATTGAAGGTACAGAAGAAATCACTGCTGAAGGACAGAAATTTTTTTACTTCAGCAACTGTCAAACACCCGGGTGGACAGCAGTTCCCAGAACACCACTCAAGCCAAGCAGGTATATTTGCAGTTTTTGTGTCAAACCCTTCGAAAATCTTTATCAACTCTTTTGTATCAAAGAGTCAAAGAATTGTTTGAGTTGGAAGGAATTTTTAAGATCATCTACTTCCAACCCCTCCCCAAGACAGGGACACCTTCCATTTGACCAGCTTAGTCAAAGCCCCATCCAACCTGGCCTTGAACACTTCCAGGGTTAGGGCATCTGTCACATCTCTGGGAAACCTGATCCAGTGCCTCTTATATTCAATCTAATCCTACTCTCAGTTTAAAACTATTGTCACTGTAGGCACTGGTAAAAACTTTGGGGTCCCCTTTATCTATTTCAAGGCCACAACAAGGTCTCCCCAGAGTCTTCTTTTCTCCAGGCTTGTACAACCCCAACTCTCTAAGCCTGTCTCCACAAAAGAGGTGTTCTGTCTCTGATTATTGTAATGCAAGAAAGCTTCTCACCTGTAGTAACCTATTTTTAACTTGAACAAACCAGACATCAAAGTATAGATTTGTGCATAAACAAAAGCATTTGCAAATCTTAATAACTGTATCATAATTAACTGTAAATAACTTCCTTCATCTGCCTTTTTTCTCCTTTTATAACTTTCTGATTGAAAGTCCAATATTAGGGCATTTTTCTTTGAACATCCTCATAAGGACTAATATTATACTTCTGATATTTCAACCTTCAGATTTAAAAGACATTAAAATGCTATTTTTTTAAGATGTGAGGTGCAGCAAGTTCTTAGCCTGCTCTTGGTCATAGTACAGTGAGTCCTGTGGTTTAAAGTGTTACTCTAGTCTACTTAAAGATCAAGTAAAGATTAATACTTTTTTCTGTGTTTTAATTACTCTGAAGAATATGGGATTGATTAGCTGTACCTCTTCTATCAGTTCATTTCATGCCCTGTTTTACTCAAGAAAGCGAATCACTCCTGGGTACTCCTCTTCAGGAGACAGTGTGGAACAGTTTGCAAGACAATTTGCTCCAGGGTTTATTCTGTGCAGAAAGGATGGATGAAAATTTCACTAGGACTGTTCAGAAAGCTATAAAGGAACATTTACAAGTCAAATGATTCTCAGTCAGAGGGTCATGAAACTTTCCAAAATCTTATTAGAATGAGTCCCTAGAATTTTTTAAGGTTTCTGTGGTACTTCAAGTATTTTTCTCATAAATGAAGATTAGACTGACTTAATTATTGAAATACAGAGATAAGAAATTAAACTGTTAAAACTGAATTTCTTAGTTTATAATTTTGGCTCATGAACCACAGAGCTCAAAAATAAAGAAGAAAAGGGTGAGTCTTATCAGAGACATGGCTGAACAGTGAACAGTTTTTTGGTATTCAGTACATGGACTGGAGGGTAACCAAAAAAAATGGTTAAAAAAACCCACTCTCTTGGAAGATGTGGGTGAGGTGCTACACTGCTCCTATAAAAAGAGTACAATTTTCTGACTGAAAATCCCAACAATAAGGCCAACCACAGAGGACGACAGAAGCACTGTGAGTACTCATTTACTTAAAAAACCCCTGACATACTCCTAAAAGAGTCTTCTCTTGAGATTAACCTCAATGATTGAGGATTGAGAAATGATTGAGAAGTGATATTTTGCATGCATACAGAAACTTCAAAAGGAGAAGATACAACATTTCCATAACAATGCTATTTATATCTATATATCTCTCATTTACTAGAAATAACTAGAAATTTACTAGAAATTCACACATTTAAAATGAATGGAAATAATTTTCCCCATGTATTTTTCAAGTGGATAATTGGTTGCTAGGTGGAAAATACCATCTGGAGCCTATTGGCTGAGCAACTTCATAGGACGGATAGACCAAACATGATCTACAAGTGAATCAAGATATTAATCATGTCCTTTTAATTGTTTCAATCCTTACATGGATGCAATCGGGCTTGTTATAATGTCTGTAATATTCTAACCATGTCATAAGAAATTTTTGAACAAGGTATATTGCACTTTCTGAAACAAATACAGAAGTTGGGTTGCATAACTTAATGGAGATCACAATATTTATAAAAAGATTTACTGAAGCTCAAGAAGATGAAGTATTTTATCTGCTCAGGGCAGAATGCCCAGATTAAGATAGCATGCAACAATGCATATCATAAAAATAACTAATACATTGTCCAAGAACAAAACTCTGAGGTTTTTTTATATATGATTAAGTAGTGCAAAAATACAGAATATGAGAAGATAATATATTGATAGAAACAAAGATTATCATAGACAGAATCACAGTTGTTTATATTGACCATTTGGTTATGTCAGCAAAGTAAATAGTACTGTTTCCAATATTTAATTATAACTATACTAATATATGTTAATAGCACAAAAATTATTCCCAACAAAACATTAACACAAGTGAGCAAACAATTAAAAAAATGAACATTTTTTCCTTGGAAATTCCTCTTCTGTAAATGCCTAAAGTTTGCTGTCATACCCCTGTGAGCTGAACTCAAACCCTGCTGCTACATTTTTGATTCAGCCCCCTAGAAACCAATTCTAATGTTCATTTGAGGGTCCTACCTTGCTTTGCCTGCAGCTACTGCTCTTAAAGATCCTCTAAGTCCCCTGCCATATTTGTCAGGCCTGTGTGAATGACTTGGATGACTAAAACATTTCACATAGCAGTGGGTCTGCATGTTCAATCAACTTAATTTATTCTTCATAATTTTAAAGAGACTAACCCAAGGTTACTTTTTACAGAATTAATCCCCTAAGAACATCTGAAAATGTAAAAAAAAAAAAAGAGTACCAGAATAAAGAAGTTTTAACTGTAACTCTAAGTCATTATTTGCAATTAAGAATACAAATTCCAGCTTTGGGAGATGTCTGCAGTTAATGAAAAGTGGGAATGAATATTCCACCTTATTTCAGAGCTCATCTGGTTCACAACACAGGTAAGTGAGCTTGTGAGTGAGAAGACATGATTTTCAAATTTTCATTCTCTTACTCTTTTATCAAAAAAAAGCCAAATTAATCTGTAATACTGAAGTAATTCTCAGTTAATCTTGGGTTCCTCTAAATTCTGAACTGCTTTCCCAAAACGAAATTATATTTACATGCTGAAACTCAAATGCTCTTGAATTGTTTTGCAGCTTTTAGACTAATTTATCCTTTGACACTTTGACCTCTCTTAGCTAGAAATCAGACACTAAAATCCAGGATGACTGCACCAGCCTCTCTCAGTGGCAAAACCCCTCAATAAGAAGCAGTCATTTTATTAGACTTGGAGTTGTAACACTGGGAGTTCTCAAGGTAGCAGAGGTGAATTGCGCTGTAATTAAAATTAGGGAATTGCAGCTTTTGACTTACTTGCAAATTTTGAAGACAAGAAGAAGCATAACTTTGGAAAGATGATTTCAGACCAAATGTTATAAACACGTCTTTCAGAATGTTTCAAAAGGTGCTTTGGGTCTTGTTTCATTTTTATTATTTGGGTTTGTTTGGGTTTGAGGTTAATTAATGATACTAATAAGAACTGAAAATATTTTTCATTTATAGGCTCTGAAATTTAGGATCCAAGACATAACCTAAGGGGCAATTTATTATGAACAAAATAATGAAAAGATTTTTTTTTTCAATTATAGCTTTGTATAAAACTAATCATGACCAAATAAAAATGAAAAATTTCCGACTTCCCATTTTCATCTCACCATTTCTCTTTTAAAAAATACACTATGGAGAAATTGAATTTTGATAGGAAGATTATAAAAGTATTTGGTATTTGATAAATCAGATTATTAAGTATTTTCCATGAGTACTATGTTTGGAAATATTTAGTAAAATACTTATGCATGTACAAGGGTAAGAATTCTTTCTTTGGAAAAGAGAACTTTACAGATCTACCTGTAAATTCTAATTTGACTTCTTCAGCTCTGTGCAATGTTAGACTGTTTTTACCTCAAATATGGAAACAGCAACTATTTCCCCATGTATAGAGATTTTAGAAACCTGAGAAATGTTGATTTTTAAAATTACTAAACTTAAGATCAATTTATCAATTATATGTATAAATTTCAATTTATGAATTAATTGATACTCAAAGCTGCATTGAAATGCATCTAAATTATCTTATTTTATAATAAAACAAAGGTCATGATAATTAAGTTTTATATTTGAGGTCAACATAAACATACACTTGAAAAAATATACCTTGTATGTAAAGGGAAATGAAATTTTCATTACATGTCCTTCAGTACAAAACACTCTTCGTTTTCATGTGGTTTTCCACTATTACACATAAAAAAGATAATCACATTCCCTGTGAAATTTTGGAAGTCATTCTGTCAGACGCTTTCCAGCTCTAATATTACGTCTTCCTCTTTCTCAGCACCACATTAATACCAAAACAAAATCACACAGTATTTCCTAATCCAATAAAGGTTTCATTATGGTCCATCTGCATTAAGTGCAGCAGTTAAGCCTGCTCAACTAATATTTTTATTTTAAATTAATGTTTTATATAAATACTAATATTAATAATTGCTTTATGAAGTAAATACTCTGAAATTTTATGAAAATAGAGCCTGACAGGAATTAGATATATTCTTTGAATGCACTAAGTATTGAGTCAGCTCCATACTTTGTATTTCTTACTTGAAAAGCAATGAATATCAGAAAACAGAAATTATTATATATTAGTCGTTGTAATCTAACTATTTAATTATTGTAAATAAACAGGTGAGACATCATTCTCATTTAAACTGAAGACTCATTACATTGGTGTTCTATGTAAAGGGCCCCAGAGGAAATGAAGGTCAGGATTTTAATCTACAATACAAAGAGAGCATAGACTAATTTTTCATAGCACAAAAAGTAAAAGAGAGAGGAACATCCTTCCTACAAACATGGGGCACTACTGTAGAGCTGTTTGCATTTCTTTTTACCTTCTGAATCGGTTACTCCTACTCCCGACTGCTTTACTGGTTCTTGTCCATTCTGGCTCATCTTCCCTCTGTTAAAAGATATGGTGGTTGTTGTCAATAAAACCATAGAAAGATGAGAACTAAAACACTGATGCACCTAAACTAAGGAGGCTTGTTCTTTTAAGAATTTTTTTTTTTTTTTTTCTGAAGGTAGCTGCAATCACATCTTGCTAAACGTGTACATTCTTACAGAATGGGTCCCTCAGGTGCTGTCTGCTACCTGCCCCACACAGTCTGGGGCTGCCTATCTTCTCGCCTCACTTTATCTTGTTATACTAACGGTGAAATATATTATAAGCATTCACAAAAAATTGATATTTGGTCTACGATACCTTATTATACAATTTCTTTAAAGGTAAGGCATGCTTGTGGTTGTGATCTTTTTAAATTATTGCTTTTCTTTACAGTTTTGATTTAGCATAAGAAACAATTCTGAAAACTTAATATTAATCTTAATGTTGAGTGGAATAAATCATGCTCTAGAGTTCCATATTTTCCTGCATTTTATGTAGAAAGAATCTGCATTAGAATCTTGATGTCTATTTTTATGCAATGAAAGTTAGGTAAAATATAAGCGATCTTTAAATATACTTGTTGGAGGCTCTAAGGCATGCTTACAATCACTCTCAAACATTTGTGCTTCTAGTTTTCTTTTTGCCTTAAGACTCTGACTGCTGTGATAGAGACTAAAAGGCATTATCTTCAGTTGCATGTGGCTCGTTGGGGGTTAAAGGATCAGCACTGTTCCTTTCTATGTGTGAGCCAGCTTCATGTCTGAAGTTGTCTAAATTCACAGGGAACTAAAAAATTAGTACAAAATCAGTTTTTGAAGTGATTTTATATTCAGTTTTAACTGAAAGCTTTTTTTCCTTCTTTTGTAGGTAATGCTTCATAAATCATTACAAATATGATACAAGAATTATATGTTCCAATGGTTATATTCCTTATACGTCATTCAATTGTTTTTCGCCTTTGCATTCAAAATGAATTTTATTTTACAGCCAAGGTACTGCTATAAAGGGTTACACAATAAAAAGGCATAGAGAATCTGGTCTTTATCAGAGATAAGAACATGAGTAGCTTTCAGGAATATTACAACTGGAGAAAAGGAGTATTTTAAAAAAATCCAAATTAGAAAGACTATACAAGATATATTCAGATTTATGTAACTATATAATTATTAATTTCCCTTGATAGTTATAGCTACTTGATATTGGCAACTACTCTAATTAGTTACCTCATGAAAAAATTCCCACGGTGTCACTATTTAATTATTTTATTCTGCTTCAAGCCTAATTGATCCAATCGTTAAAAGCACTTGAACTAAAACAATGAGTTTATAATTTATCATATCCAGTAATTTCTAGTGATAGACCAGAAAATTAGTCTAAGCAGACAGCTTATAATCAAAAAGGTTTTTAAATGGCAAGACATTAAAAATATTTAGTCTACTTAATACTTCACATTCAAATTGTAAGCTGTGGTCTTATGGATTTGCTGAATTAGAGTACAAGGTCAGAGTCCCTGAAGTCATTATCAAGCTAGTGTGAATGCAAATGATGAGTAGAATTTCAATTATACATATATTCAGATAAATAAGAATTTTTACACAGAATTCAAAATGGAAGCAGTTATCCATTTTAAACATTCTCTTCATGAATGATCTGATAGTAAACAGTTATTTTGTCATTTATTTTCCTTACATTACTATGTAAAGCCCTGGAGACTAACATGAAAAATGAAGCAGGTCCTGTCTGTATAAATTTCCTGTGTAATTTTAAAGACTCTGTCTAATATCAGAATATAAATAACTTACTTTAACATGCCCTAATAGAAATAGTGTAGCCTTACAAAAAATGACACACAGATCTATTTGATTTAATTAAGTATAATTCATGAGAACAAATTTCTATAAGAGAAAATCTGAAACTCTGGAGACTTCCTCCTGCTTTTCAGTAGAAGTGGGTCTGACCTCAGGCTTAAGAGACCATTGAGTCTGTCAGCCAAATAGCAAGTAACTGTAGGTGCTGTCACATTGCTAGTCAATACACAGTAAATGATGCTGTTTGGACTCAAATTTGGCATGTGTGAACTGAAAATTTCTATTGAGAGCTCCATCTTGTGTTATTGTGCACAAAGATTTTATACATCTTTGCTTTTCTCACTAAGAATGACAGCCCAGTACTTTTCTTTTTCTTTTGATGTTGTCAAAGACAAAGATCATCTTTTTTTCCCCTTTTAGCCTAGAACAACATGAGTGAAAAATCCAGTAAAAATCAAAAAATTGGCACCCTACAACCTAAGCTCACATAATCCTCCTAGATTCTGAAGGTGAGATTGAAGTCTTACATTTATCTCTATTTTCCCTTTAGTTACTAACAAGATGTAGACAAATACAATTGGGCTTTATTTATGGAAATGATAAATACTCAGAAATATCACAGTTCTAGAGAATTTTCACTTCATTTAAGTTCTCCTAGGAAGCTTATGGCTTTTGTGACTAATATTTTACAACTTCACGGGAAAAGCAAAATTCTTTTGTTCCAGAGAAAATATTGAACAACTATTGTGGACAATAAATGAGCAATGGCCACCAACTAATATTTTGAAAACAGTCAATCTATAAATATTTTTCAGCCAGAATCATTAAGTTGATCAGAAGTTAGTTTGTCCTATTAGGGAATATAAATGAAATTGCTAAATGATGGTGCATGCTGAGAGAGGAGGTGAAAAAATCCTGGCAAAACTTTTCTCTGTGGAGTACTTAACTGGGTAAAAAATTTGAAAAATTAAATCATTTTATAGGATCATTACACTAATAGTAGCTTGATAATTCCTAAAGAGACTCTGTACCAAAAAGCTTTTTCCAGTCAAGAACTGAGAAATTCTACTGAAACTCCTAGAAACTTGGGAAAAGTTGAGTATAATTTCCCCTTGTACTAGTAGCACCTCTTTACAGAGGGAGGAAAATCTGAAAACTTAAACTAAGCTTTCTCAATCCTACAATAGTTGTACTTTTGGAATACAAGCCAAGCCTGTCTCTACACGCTTCCATCAAGTCTGAGACCAGCACACCTCCTATATGACAGGAAGAAATTCATGAGTCGAGGCAAAGGTTTGGTTATTAACAATTTGGAATTAACAATTCAATGCTCAACCAAGCAGAATAAAAGTGTGAACTCTGGGGAATTCTCCCCAGTTAGCTGCTATTCTACTGTATAACTCAAGTTTGCAGAGGAAACTACATAAGAAGACGACTGGCAAATGAAATGTTATAAATTGTGCATGGAGGGTGCAATATATTAACAGAAAAGCCTTACATTCTTGGGATGGGAAATAGATTATTCTCTCCTGTGGCACTGCCGCTGCCTTCACTATCCATGCTGTAACCACTGCCAAAACTACTGGCTGATGAGCCAGTGGAGACAGAACTTTCTGCAGGTCGGTGATTAGTAGACCTTGCTGTTCAGGGAGGGAACATATGGTTACTAAAAACTTGCAAGACATCAGTACCACTGACATGAAGAAAAAATACAATTTATCAAAATCACATGCTGCAAACAGTTTCACTTTTATATTTTACATTTAAATTATGCTTTATCATGTTTTGCAGAAGAAATTTGTTTTCACCTAAAATAAGGTGTTCTAAACCAAATAGTACACCACCACATTTTTTTTCTCCAGTTGTGTTAATAGTTCAAATCAACATCCTGAACTAAAAAAAAGAACGGGATAGAATGATTAACACTGCTTTTCTGATTAAAGTGACAGAAAACCAGTTATTTTTCTGAAACATTTCATATGATAATCTTGTAAAAGACATTCTTTGTGAAACGTTCTTTGCAATTGGTGATTTTGAGGAGAACAGTTTGAAAAGATGTGTAGCACACAATCTATAGTCACAGAGAATATCCCCACCCTCTTCAGACATAACACAGCTATGCATTATATTTCGCAACTGCTCCTACCCATCTGGATCTTTCTTACTACGTGTATAGAATTTTAATGAACATATTTTGATGGGTGATGCCTTTATCTAATTTAATACCACTTGGTGTTAGTATAGCATATGTTAGTTTTACTTCAGATTGCCTTATTTTGTGTTTTGAACATTACTGAGCTACATGAACAAATCATCCAGTATTTGGCATTTAGCAAGTTGAGAAATATAAATGAAAAGGACACAGCGACATTACACATAATAATTAGTAAAGGAACAATAGAGTAGCTATTCTCATATTGAATATTATCTGGGAATGTTAATACAGGTTTGGGGATTTTTTTGCTAAATGTTCTCTAATACATCTGCTATTGTCATGTTTCAACCTACTGAGCATATATACTAAAGACAGAAAATACTTTTGCAAAGTTATTTTTCTATAAAGACTCAATGAGATTTTATGTTATTTTGCTGAACTGTGAAACTCCTATGTAAGTACTTAAAAGAGATTCTGCTTTAAAAATAAATTAGTCAAGTATGTAACTGGAAACTTAATGAGAGCCAGAGCCCCAACAGTGTCTTGCTTTATACTGGCAATCAATATTTTTTATGTCTGACTAACGGAATAGTATTTTTGATGAAGAACACTGCATGCTGCCTGAAGAGGGACCAGGAAGCTGAGTGTAACTCCTCAAACATAATGAAAAACAGGTGAGTAATTTGAACTAGAAGAAATAAATGAAGCAATTCTTATATCATCAATCCTTGGGCAAACTTTAGGACAGAACTCTTATTCTTCCCAGTGATTCTTCACTGGTAAACCAAGTTGTCACACAAAACTTTTTTATCTTTTCAATTCTATTAATAATCTAGTTTGTTCCACTATTGCCCACAGCCAGAAGTGGAATCTGTCAGTCTATGTTGTTTTCAGATAAAATTATTCATTAACTCTATTCTATGATTGATTAGCTCTATTCCAGATAGATCATAGACTGCCTTCTTGGATGAAAATACAAAGGAATCAATTTTAAAATCATAGTGTTATTAGCAGATACTCTCAATATCTCACCTGAAGGAAAGACACCTATGTTTTTGCAGTGAGGCAGCCAGCTGGGCTGGCTGTGTGCAGTGGTTGCTTTATCACTTTCAGCTGGTGGTGTTGTGAGAATTCTTATGCCTGTGGTGACAGGTCAGCAAAAGGCTGCTGAGAAATGCTGGGCAAGAGTGACATTTCAGGGATAAGAGGTCAAACTCTCCATTATTGTGTGTTATTGCCAATTGCCCTGAACTGTGGCTCTCTCATGCCTGTCCCAAACTAATTCATTACCTCAGTTCTCATCACGTTTGCATGACCTGTATGTCTCCTGATGTTTCCTGTTTGGGATTCTGAGGGTTTGTCTAGGTTAGGCTGTTTTGTTGGTTTTTTTTTTTTTTTTTTTTTTTTTTTTTTTTTTTGTGCCATGGCATGACAAATGCCTCACAGGTGAGTACAAATGGGAGATCAAGACAACTGCAAAAACATGGAAGCCAAAATAGTAGTGTGCCAGCACAGAAAAGAATCTTCAGTCCTTCCCTCAGCTGTGAATTTGCTTAGTGTAGCATATTTCTCCAGCATAACATATGTGACCTGATAGGATCTTTCATATCTAGGCTTTTTTTTTACTGACTTTGCTGTAAAAACTAGCGTCTGAAGCAATTTCTTTTATCTTTACTGGTGGATTCCTAAGACCAGTAAGAACACAGAATTTAGTTCAATCTAGAAAAGCTTGAATTAAGCCTTTAGAAATGGGTTAGAAGTTTTGCTTCCTCTGTAATCAACCTATAGCTGTTTCTTTTGAAACAGCTGTATCCTGATTACACATTCAATATGCTGTATTTTTAGTTTTTCTACTGTTTTCACTAATTCACATAATTTTCCCTATCAATTTTTTCCCTATAAGATCACTTCACTTGATAAATGGTTATAATGGATCCAAGTTTAGATTCATGACTGGATTTTGAAAATTCTAAAGTTTAATGCTATTTTTTTTCCTGTCTGTTCTATGAAAGTAATGAATCACAGTGTCAGTTGTGACAAGAAATGAAATCCACAAATAGATTTACAGCTGGTTTAGTGACAAATTCAGAATATGGATACAGAGATCATCTCATAACTTGTGAGACACCCACATTTTCTACATGTTGGGATTTTTACAGATACATCTAGACCTCTAAGTTTTTACTGGTTACATATGAAACTTTGGAGTTCTGATGAAGTGGCAATGCTTGCTGCCATTAAATATTTTCCTTGAGAATTTGCATAACTGTGGTTATATTTCTACACTATGTGGAAAGATAGAACTTATTCCAACCTCTTATGTTCAAGAAACCAGTCTGCATACTCATTTACAGTCTTGCCCTTTCTCTTCAAATAAATGCAAACATTATCTTAGAAACTTTAACAAGAAAGTCAGAGTTCACTGTGTTGCTCCTCTAGTCTTACCAGTCTACATAATACATCTGTGAAGTCCTGAAAGTGTCACAACAATTTCTACCTTGTTTAGTCAATTGGGTTCATATCCACATAAAGGACAGGTAACTATTGCATTATATTTAGTTTTAATGTTACTTTTAATTACAGTATTAGGGCAGGTTAATTCTGAGCTACAGAGCTTCTGCTTACAGCTGTCTATGCTAGAAATTCTTTAGTCCTCAGATTTTGACATCAAAGTTCTGGCAGGAGGTGCTTTGGACTGTAGCATTTGAGTGGTTTCATGTGGATTCCCTTGGGTCCAAAGATTAGATATTGTCATCTTGTATCACACAGATGCCTGAAGCTACAAAGTGTGGTCTTGCTTTATTGAAATCTACAATGTTTACCTGAATAGGAACTCAGATGAAGGCAATTTCCATCATTTGAATATTAATTATCCAGAGTGTGGAAGAGCTGTGTTTCATTGCTTCCTTGCCCTTCCTTTTCACAAATTATTCCCTGGCTCTCAAGTGACACCCCCCCATCCCTCCCCAAAACAACCCCAAACCAACCAACCCAAAATGCAACTTTTAGAAACTCTTAGAAAGCTTAAAAACTTGTCATAGGCAAGGTCTTGCTGCTAATTACATATGATTCTTAAAGCCTTACATTTTTAGAGAAGACTCTTCAGGCCTCAGCAGATGGAAGAGACAAAGCTTAACTGAAGGTCATTATGCACCTTCATTTGGCCTCCCTCTGGGAGAAAGGAGCTATCCCTTCATCTCCTCTAGCCCTTTTTCTGTAAACTCTTTACACAGTGTGTCAGGTGCTTGGCACCTTTTAAAGACTGCAATATCATGAGGTCTGGGCTGCCCTGCCATAAAACTATGAAGAATAGAAATATGAAATGGAAGTTTAAAATTCTTATGTGAGCTGCTTTCTCTGAAATAGGGCCCAGATTTTCCTATTATGCAAAGCTATTGTTGTGGTTTGATTTAATTTTCATCTGTTAATCCTGTTTTAGCTGGTAGTTTCCTCGATGAGATGAAATGTTCTACTTGGAATGAGTATTAATAGGTACATATGTCACATTCAGGAGTTTGAAATGTGGTGTTAATGCTGCCTCTAAGTGATTCTGTTAAACTGCCTGTTTTACAGGCTCTGGCATGAGCAAAAGTTTCAGTGCAACCATTCTAGTGAATAATATATAAATGAGTTGGAAAAGTTTGCAATGGCTTACAGTAAATATTTAGATTACAAGAAACTGGATAATTTTATATCTGGTGTAAGTCCAGGGTTTCCCAAGAAAGAGTTATAATGGTTAGATAGATACCTTTTGTACTCTGTATGGTTTACAGGAAGAAGAAAAAATTTCAACAGCATGATGTTTGGACATGTATTCCCTTATGTCTTCTTAGAAAAGAATTGCTGATTCAAAAAAAAATGGAGGTTAGCACTAACCCCACCTTTCAGCACCTTTCTGTTTTTTTAAATTATTAGTAGTATGGCAAAAATATGTATTAACTTATGATTTGGCTAATGGACCCAGATAGAAAACAAAATTTAGAACCAAGGAAAACATGTAAGTCACATCTTAGTTTGAAGAAAATATCGTATTAAAATCAATAAGAGAGGAAAGCTTGGAAGGCATATGACTTCACTTAATCTTTCAGAAAAGTCTGTTTTCACCAGAGAACAGAGAAGATGCTTTGTTAAAACCTAATGTAGGGGAGCTAGATCATTCACACAAGACCTATAACCAGGAACTACTAAATCAGTCAGCAGGAAAATGGAAACAATCCAGCACTCTCAGCCACTCTACCCATTGTTCTGCAGTGAATGGATGCTTTTTTAAGATCTAAATTTGAAAAAGTTTTTTTAAAAGTCTGTGGTTCATATGGAGGAAAGAAAAGACTCAACCAGCACTTTCTCCTGGTGAATAAATTGTGGTTGTTCCCCTTTTCCAGTTTCTGTCTAGAAAGAGAAATACACTGTCAAAACAGCTTGGGAATCATGGTTCTGCTTGTGAACCAAACAGAAGGAGGGAAAAAACGCCTTCAAGTATGGCTTAAGGATTAAGTTTCCACGACTGGCCTCTGATTACTTGAAAAAAAAAAAGTTCTTTTAGCTGTCTGTCTTCTGAGAAACTCTGGGTAACCAAAAAGGCTGAAAGCATCACACTGAGTCTTCTCCGAGAGATGCAAGCCCATGGGAGAAGGTGAAAGCACCGATCTGATCAGAAAATTTGGCATCAGAAAATTTGGCATCAGAAAATTGGGTATGGGTGTATCATAGAGTGTGTTTTGGCAGAAGCTTGGCTAGTCTTTACACTCAGTAGCCTTGTGTTTCAAGTGCTCCAACCTCAAAGTGCCCTAAAGGCCAGTTTTCCTGTTCTTATGAAGTGTTTGCTAGCATTAAAAGCAAAAGATGCTCCAGCTTGCTCTGCTAGGCTCTACAGGGTTAAATTGTTGTTGGGACGGCTTGTTGCATCTTTTGTGAACTGGCAAAAGAATGGGGCTACATAAAGAACTGGTGATCAAACACATCTACTTCAGGTCAGTCCAGATAGTTTATTTTCCTAATGCTCCCACATACTGAACATGATTTTAAGCCATGGTCTCACCCATCTCAGCCACAGCTGTGTGTATATGATACATGGATTTGACCTCACACTGAGCAGGGATATTTTGTGAAATTTCAGGACTACCATTTACAGAGAAATTTACCATTTGAGCTGTGTAACAGAAGAACAACACACTTCTTAAACTGACCTGAAGTAATTTCTTTACCCAGGAAAGCAATTCTGTTGAAATAACTTGCCATGTACTCTGTCGGGTTAGCCTACCCTACAGAATTTTGAAAAAAATACTTTTGAAATAAGAGTTATCAAATGAAGAATCTGAGCAATTCTCTGAAATTGCATGTCAGCTTAAAATGGTGGAAGAGTAAATTGCAGGAATAACCAAAGCAAAATGGGCCAGCTATTAGATTGAAACAAACTTGAAAAGACAGCCTCAGATTACTGCTATCTGCAGAGAGTGGGGACAAACTGTTCTTGTTTTGATAATGATTCTTGAAAATGTGTTATTTGTAGCAATATGAAGGCCCATTTAACTTGGAAATGAAGAAACTAGTGACATGAGTCACTAAACAGCTTTGGACTATAAATTATTTAAGTGTGAAGGAAATATCCTAAAATAATGTAGGAAATTAAAACATGGCATTGCCAATTAAATGTGTGAAAATGGATATAGACCAAAAGGGATCCCAAATAAGCAGGTATTTGAAACCACAATCATATCCAATTCAGAAGATTTATATAACATAGGAATCAATTTCCTTTCACTCTATTGTTGCTAAAGCCAGTAAATAGAACTTAGTGATAAGGAAAATTCATGTCAATTTTAATTTCTTGCAGCTAAATGTCTAGAAATTACACAGTGCTGGCTCAGACTTGTGTCATGGGTTGTAAAGTGATGGCAATGTCTTGATGCATGAATCACATCACATTTTTGTGTAGATTTAACCTGTTATGTTGAAACTTACGTGAACTTGTGTAAAAGTTGCTGGTTCAAGGCAGTTATAAGCAGGTGTATTACCTTTTGAACTTAAGTGTTTTATAATGGCATTCTTTTAGATGTTTAAATTGATAAGCTTAATTGGGTACAAATCTGAAAATGCCGATGTAGAGTTTTGCTACTGTAGGTATTCTAGCTAGCAGTATCTGCTCTGAGAGAGGATCCCCCTGACCAGCAAAATCACTTGACATCCGTTTGGAAAAGCTGCTGTGTCATGATGGAAAATGCATAACATAAAAGAGGACGTGTTCTCTATGGAATGCTGTGGTGCTGCATTTTCTACTCCCCTCCTCACCCTTGCCTCTCCCCCACCATTTTCAGGGACAAAAAAAAAAAATCAGGTACCTGTGTCAGAGGTACACATGTTTTAAGGAAATGTTGTGATTTTAAATTGCTGCAGGTTTAATATTGAAAAAAACTCTTTCCATTATTGACAATTAGACAGAAATTCCTGTAGAATTATAATCTTGGTATTACCTAAATTGACAGGTATGTTTGGATCTTTAATTGAAACACATGGCAATTTCTCTAGATCTTTAAGATTTGCTAACTAATTCAGGTCAGGAGTATAGCAGTGTTAGTATGTTGGCAGGTTGCCTGTTTGTGTGGCTGGGTTAATGTGAGCCAAATAGAAGAGGAATTGCCTATGGCATCCATCAACAAACGATATACAAGCAATAGCAAATTGACTTGTAGCTTCTCTTTCATGAGTATCTGTTGGAAATAATAAAGAAATGTATAGGGCTACAATGATGTTGAGACTTAAATTCACTTACTGAGCTATTTACTATTTAAATATTAATTTACTGCTCTTCAAAGATGCTAGGAAGATTTAAAATAAATTTCTAGAAATTCTCTTATTTGGTCATAAATGATGGGATTTTTATTAAGCCTTGAATATTTTAATGCAATAATGGAATTGATTTTTCATTGTACAATCATTGTCCTTTACAGGAAAATCTGGCATCTGTTTCTGTGCAAATAAGGACAAGTACATCAAATTTAACCCATTAAACTACATCTCTATAGAGAGCACAGGTCCCTATAAAAGTGTATAATTAAAAAAAAAAAAAAGAGCAGCTATGTAGATAAATGCTGACTATATGATAAACAATTACTTTTTTTGTGTGTGTGCTCTGAATTTACTTCTTGAAAGCTACAATTTCTACTATGGAGAGGCAGAGGTGGTGTACCTTTCTGCCTAACACAGATGCTGAAGCTTTCTTCTGTTCCTTGTCTTTCCTATTCACTTTATTGGAAGGTATTAAAACTAAAGCATGTTATTCATTCCTTTAAATCTATAAGCTAGGTTTGAAAATACCTGTTTGCATAAAATCAGTAAAAATTATATTCCGAATGCACCTACTCTTTCATCTGCATGTATTCAGAGTACTGGTGATAATCACCAGAACGTCTCCAACTTTTTAGGTATCTGAAGACCTCTAAAATAGTTTATATAAAATATAAATGACCAACCAAGAAAATTCCATATAATAAGATTGTTCTATGGGATAAATTACTGACTGAAAACGTGGTGGACTGATTCACTCTGTGCCTAAAACTGACTCATCTGGTGGATAAACTCTAATACACAGATTTATGTTGAAGGGAATGTGCTTAATTTTATGTGAATGTGTAATTGGAAATGATTCATATATTGCACAAAACCTAAATCAAATTAACTCAAGCGTAGGCACTGCTCTCTTCCTCTGACTTGGATCCCTTGCAACTTCTGGCTTCAAAAAGTTGGCTCTGAAATGTTATTGTTCCACTCTGAGGGATGTGATTGGAAAGTGTAGCATGCAGTTGGTTTCTTTGCAGATCACACTCTTATCTCTCATGGGCAATGACAAAATTATACTTCCAGGTTTATTTTTAATTAACTGCTGCAGCTGAATGTTGGATTTTACAAAGGTTATGAACAAAACCCAATGTTTTTGTTGCATCTTCACCTTAGTTTAAAGGAGATTAATTTAAATACATTTTTTACTCTTTAAAAGGAATACAGAAAAAATTCAGTTAAAAAAAAAACTGATGGAAGACCTTTGTTACCATAAAATAGGCTATTCATAATATAGGTGCTGGTTTTGTTTGTGATTTCCTTTTTACTTCTCAATAGACACAAAAACTTACAAAATAGACCCAATAGAAAGAGTCCTAGGAATCAGAAATAGAGAAGGATTTCTCTGAGACATTCTCAGAATGACTGAAGATTCTTGCCTTGTTTGTTTTGTTGTTTTATCTAGATACAGTTCAATTCAAGAGAAAAAATTGAAGGTATTGAGAGACTAGATCAAAGGAGATCACTCCTTCTAAGGGTTATCTTAGGAATAGAAGGATTTCACAGCATCTAATCATTTCCATCACTATTATGTACTTGGGCTGAAAAAACCCAATTCCTCTAAAGGGTGCTGTTTAATCAATGCACAGAGAAATAGTTGTGGGGAAAAAAAAAAAAAAAAGAAAAAAAAGAAAGTGGATTATCTGTAATGTCTTCCTTAGTAAGTGGCTTTGACACACAGTAATAAAAAATTACTAACTTGCCAAGATGACAACGTCACAGTCATTAAAACCAATTCTTAATGTGTTCTTTTCCAGGTACCAATAAAGTAGGCTATAATAGAGGTGGGTACCACAAACATGCATCACCCCCTTAGGAATTGACTTGGAAACTGATGATGCCCTAATATTCATGGTTCACAATGCAGGGGAAATCTCTCCTTCCTTTATCATCTCTCCATCCCACAAAGAAGTCCATAAGTTGGAAGCTGTTTTGAGTATCTTCAATGCTTTTTTCCATTAGAGGTTATAGACTCATCTTATTTTACTTTCATACTCTACAAAACTGCAGTGAAATCATCTTGCTTTTCATTCCTGCTAAAAGTCATAAGAGTCATTAACCTCTAAATGATAACTACTGCCCTAACTCATATGAATAAATTTGGACAAACTATCTTTGGTACAAAAAAGAGAAGCCAAAACATCTCACAGGTCTGAAACCAGACTTATAAACATTGTGTAGGTGACCATGCATTGTGTTTATTTGTCAGAAGTAAAAAGACAAAAAAACTACATCTCTTCATAAAAATTCTGACCTTTTTTACATTTCATTGTAATGTGGACTCTTATTATTTATAAGGTGGACTCTTATTCCCATAACTCTTTATGATGGTTCCAATATTGCTGAGCCAAGTACATATCAGTACCTATTCTTTTTGCAATTTTAAAGTAAAGAAGATAGAATAACAGTTTGTTGGCACAGGTACTTGAAGCCAAAAGACTCACTATTTCCTTATTATAAAAGTGTATCTGAACCTTAATTCAACCTTATATCACAAGCAAAATGTTTTGCATTGCTTGTCTATGTGAAAAGGCATCACCACAGGGCCATGAGTCCTTGTGATAGAACTCGACAGACATGACACCTCACAAGATCATAAGAGTCATTTAGATGTGAATGGTCTACCCCCCAGGAGTGGTATGCAGCTTTCAGGCAGGATGCCTGAGCTCGTACCATGACATTCTCTGGATCTGCCTGAGCTGAGTGTCTAGAGAGGAGCTGTAGAGTAATACAGTGTGTGTGTATGTGTTTGTGTAAATACATGGATTTATAGAAGAATTATAAAGGCTCTCCTAAGAAAAGAACTTGTAATTTCTAAATATATGATCTGTTAAAATGATCTGTTACTTTTGCCCTGTTAATTAGTTGTTTTACCATCTGGCTAGTTGTCTGAAAGACTTGATGCCTTTAGAATATATCGTCTAAAGTACCATTTCCTCTTTGTTTCCTGCATCCTTCTCAGCCAGCTTATATTGTCCAATGTGTGCAATGGTGTTGACAGAAAAACCTTCAATGAATCTTGAGAGCTTAGGAAGGGATTACAGCACAAGAGAACATCTGGGAGTTCAGTCAGTACATTTATTTGGATTATCTCTCAGATTCCATGGAAATAAACAAGATGCTCCAGGAGTCAAAAGAACAGTGGCAATTTGAACTGATTGAGATTCTGGCTCTTTATTTGTGATGAGGGAATAAATTGGTGATATGTGGTATTACAGGTGCCTACAAGTAGAAAATAATTTTTAAAGATGCTAATACGAAAATTATCAAGAGATTGAACTATACATGGATCAAAACTCCTTTCTTTTCCACTGGTGGTTTGAAAAATCATCTATGCTAATGACTGTTGACACGATAATTGTGTTAGAAGAGGAAACAGGAATTGTTATTTTCCCAATTACATTTCCAGAAACAAAAATGTGCAGTTAGGTTTTTGTCACAGTACAAGAAATGTCCAATCATGCTAAAGCAGACCAGCTTGGATGCATGCTTTTTATTAGGCAACAACATGAGCAAAGCTATACTACTTTTCAACAGAATTCCAAGTACTCCAGTGGAATGGAAGTGCACACATTTGTTGTTTCATAATGCTTCTTAGCACAGTTTTTTCATTATGGATTTATGCGCTGATAGGTGGAAAAATCAAGCAGAGTTCTTGATTCATGTTAACATTTACAGCACTTAATGGAGGGGTAAAAGAAATAATTAAATATCGCAATGAATTGACATGGCAAGAAGTATTTGGGATGTAGTTGGATTCTTAACCATGTCTTTCTGCTCACCTCCTTCAGGCTTGACTGGTCCATCAGACATCACTTTCCTGAGGGCTAGTTGGCTTTGGTCTTTGTTGTCATTGGCTGGTGGAGGCAGATTGTCAGACTGAGTTCTTTGAATAGGGAGGACTCCTGCTATGCTGTGTCTGTGCTGCTTCCTGGCATGATTAGACTGACCGCTTTTATGTGCTGCTGTGGCAGTGTGGGTGAAATGGAAACCCAGAGTATGTATCCTCAGATGGAACCAGCTTAAATGTTATTCATGCAAACAGAAGTGGTTTTTTTCTGTATTTAAGTAAGTAGTGTTTTCAAACACCAAAGAGACACCACATGCACAGCATTAAAGAGTATCAAAACTGGCTGTTTCTGTATTAATGACAGTGAAGACAAGGGAAATAATTTTTTCCCCAGTTTTGCATTATACCATGGTGAGTTTATGGCATATCAACAAATCCTAAAGACAAACACAATGACTTCACAGTCAGATTTAATTTGCCATCAACTAAACCCTCAGCTAGCAATCAGATGATACTGGTCTGAAGTATACTTTGGAGAGTAATCCTTTGGAATTGAATAGTTTTAATTCATTAACATATTTGAAGTTGTCAGATGAAATCTATCTTGACCCTTAATCAATCCATGGTAAAAATTATTTGAAAAATTGAACTGTGACACCTGACTCACCTCTCAACTCCCTTTGATTTTGCTACCTTGACAACATTATTGAAATCTGATGTTACTGGCTCTATGTGTTTAATGGTTCTGCACTTACTGTGTTTAATGTTTTTATTGTATTTCTGTTCTGTTCATCACTAATACAATCTTATCTGAGATATAAAGAAGGTTGCCTTATATTTCCTTTCCAAAAAAAAAAAAAAAATAGATATTTACAGTCATGTTTCAAAAATAGAAATCTCAGCCATGTAGTTAAAAAAAGGTTTCTTTAACTTCAAATCTTCTTTTGTGTGTATAGTCCTGTCCGTCATGATTACTACTCATAGATACATCCTGTTATTAATGTGGTCTCAGTCTTATGTGCAATTTGAACAGCTGGCAGTTGCATCTCTGCAGGTTTTGATTATTTCATTGGTAGGTATTTAGTGACATCGAAACACAATGGATTTGTCTGTGAGTCATGCACAACCATGGAACATCATGGACCATGAGTGTGAAGGGACTGATGGAGAAACAGCCAGTTTCACTGCAGTCTTTATAAAACAAACAAATAAATAAATAAATAAAAGACTTCTAAATACAAGATTATATTGTAATTATACGTATTCACACACAGGCACACAAAGAAAGACATCGAACAGAGTGAGCACAGTGTGCCAAGGACAGAAAAAAAATAGCCAAAAAAGGGAAGGACAGCAGGGAAAAAGGCAACAGATGAACATTAAGCTGCCATGCTGAGGAATTTATTTGCGTCTTTTACTTGGTTGAAGGCGGAGCTGTTGGACAGCGGCTTCGGCAGCGGCGATGGCTGCCCCAGCATCTTCAAGGTGAGTTTGGGTGACGCTGGTTTTGCTTTGGCTGCGGGACGGGCCGTGAGAGCGGAGGTGTCCTTCAGAAGAAGATTTGGAGCTCCCTGGGCTGCTGTGGGATTTCTCAATGGTGGGCACCTGCATGTCTACCAGGAAAATGAAGAAGTACAACTCTTGCATTTATTAAAACAAACAATTTCATTCTCTCTCTCTTGACTGGTCTTTTTAGCTGAATTCCAGAACAAGAAATAAAGGAATAACAAGGATTAAAGATTAAGCTATTCTTTTCCATTTGAAGTATCAGGATATATCACAATTAAGAAACTCTTACAAAGCATTGTTTTGTACTTCCCCACTGTTACCTGGCCCAGGGAATAATTTATTTAGTATTTGTTTTTTATTACCTGTGAATTAGACATCCTGTGCTGGTTCAAACTGGTGGAATGATGGCATAGTGTTTTTCACTTGCTATTCTCTACTATGTCAAGGTTAAGCAGCATCACGTACACCAGTACCAAACACTTAGCAAATGTAAGTAATTTTATCCTGAGTAATGTCATCAGGAAAATCACAGCCTAACTTACAATATCTTCTATACTTACCTCTAATTCAGACACCAGTCCCTGGAAAAATGTTACACAGAGAAATAGAGAGGAGATGGAGCAGAGTCTTGTCCCTCTGAGGCTCTCACTTGGATTGTAGATGGAATGTTTTTTGCTTTGATAGGACACATAATGTGTTTTAAGAGAGCACCTGTCCACTGACTTCTTAGTATAAAAAAAAGAATTAGAGATAAATTTCTTGGAGCAAGAGACACTGAGATCAATTTTGCTTTTGTAAACTTTAGTATATGTCTACTGTATCAGCTCCACTGATTTCCAATACAACTGAGATGTACTACAATCCATTATCATTGACTGGAAATGCATATGCATTATTGCAGCATAATTGTTGTTCTATAAAATATTAATGTGGCATTTTTAGAAGAAAAAAAATCCGTAGAATATTTAAGGAACATGAAAAATAGAAAGCTAAATATGTATTGAGTTTGCCCAAGGCTATCAAGAAAATGAAAAGGGCACAGAATCTATAGCAGATGTGTAAAGCATGTAGAATCTGTATGCTGCTGTTTTAAGGACATAAGTACTCAGTAAGCTGGCTGGCAAGATTGAGAAAATTTAAGCCTTGTCTCCAACTAATTAATCACAGAGATAAATGGATTTTTAATAAAAATGTATACAAACTTCATACCAGTATCTTTATTTTTCTATTAGAACTTACACATAGCAAAGGTTTACACATCATCTGGGAAAACATTTCATATCAGGTGCACCAAGTCATTCCTACCCTTGGAGGGGTCCGGGAAGATTCCATGACTTCTGCTCTTGATGACAGATGGTTTTGGAGATTGCTGGCTACTCTTTTCAGAATGAGATTTCCCATGATCTACGTTTTCACTCTGCTCTTTAAGAGGATACCACCGAGGAGTGTTGTCAAGCTGAGAGATGCTGGATAACTCGATCAATACCTACAGATAAATCAAAGTGTAATATATCTGTATCTGACCTACTAATGATTGCATACAGCAGAAGAGACTAGAGTTGTATTGTCAGAAGCTGCAGTCAATAAGTGAAAGGTTTAGAGCTGTGTGCTGACAGATCCAGGACTCTCTGAGCATGCTGTGACCCCAAACCCAGATTCAGTAGCATATTGGTGTGGCTGAACCAATATCTCTTCTCACCAGGACCTCAGTAAGGACTATCAGCTGAGTTCTTTGACTGTGGCATAGCTCCACACAAAGATGACTGGGCAGTTTAGAGGGCAGCTTGTGAGCATTGACAGCTACAGTAAAAAGACATCAAAAAGACTTCCAGCCATTCTGCCTCTGTACAGACATATTCTAATAGGAGAACCAAGCAGTACATTTTTCTGCCTTTTATCAGTGCTTTTAAGAGGAGAAAAAGTTGTATATTTGTTTTTATTAAGCTCCTCAATAATATGAGACTAATGCTTCTTGAGTCTTTAAAAAATCCACATATGCAGAAGTAGCGACAAAAAGAAATAAACAGGGTTACTCTTGCACTTCACTAAAATAATGGAATTCAACAGACCATTTAGGCATCTAAACATTACTGAGAAAAAAACCAAAAAACACAAAACAAGAGGTGCAATAGTAATGTGGGGATGAAACAAATAAACTGTCTCAAAAAAACCCCCAAATGTTGTAGATGAAATCAGCTCTAAGCCACCTTCTTTGTTAGCAGGACTTCTGTGAAATTTCTTTAAAAAAATAAAATTAAAAAAAAAAAAAAAGCATTGACACCAATAAAGACCCGTCCTCCCTTAATAAGTTTGCAGTTGAGAGGGGCAAGGGATGTAAAGTACTGAAATTCATCACAGAATCTTGAAGGAAGGAAGGTCAAAAAAAGCCCTTTGCATTTGGCTCTGAAATGAGAGGGTTAAAATGAATGTTAGGTAGGGAAGTTTTAAAACTGCTAGACAAATAGTGTTCAATTAACTCAGGGAACAATGTTTTTGTCACTTTATTATAAGATCCTGAACTAAAGAAAACCTCTTCAAGTTTAGGCATCTCCTAACTTCCCCACCCCTAAACTAGATGGTTTCTAGGTTAAAAGCATTTTTTCTTTCCTTTTTTCCTTTTAGTTGTCTATGAACTGGTTTGGCCTTCCTGGTTAGACCTATATTTATTATTAAGAGATGAACTATTTGGCATGCTGTCTGCTGTGGTTTTTAATAAAGCTTTGAAAATGACATGGAAGATGGCATGGCTGAGGATTGTTGCAAAGAGGCAGTGGAGGCTGGGGGCTCTGCTTTGTAGAAGGAGAGGTTTCACTTTCCATGGATATGGACCATGATGTGCCACTTTTCTTCTGGGGCACACAAATGCTGCTGGCTCCATTCAAGCAAGTCTTTGGGGCACAATTTGGATATCCCACATCTGATGTTATGATGCAGGATTCCTCTGGACATCTTGAGGCTGAGATACACTGGATAATCTTTTTTGTTGCTTTTTTCCCTGAATAACTGGTTTCACAATTAAAAAAAAAAAAAAAAAAAAAAAAAAAAAAAAAAAAAAAAAAAAAAGTAGTTCTAGAGGTTGAAGAAAATTTGAAGGGGAAAGATTTAAATCTTCACATCATAAAAACAAGGGTGTAAATATTCACTAAAGCCCTGCATTTGGACAAACATGCTGAACTCGACAAGAATACGGACACAGTATGCAGGAAATAAGTAATCATGTAGCAGCTTCCTATGCATTTATTTTAGTAATTGTTCAAACAGTGACACTGATTGCTCAGTTTGGTAGTTACACAAAGAGGAACTGGAGTTGAACTGTGTGGCCTTTTTGCAGAATTCAAATGTAGAATGTACCTGGATACTCTCAGTAACTTTGTATGAGTAATAGATTTTCCTGTGCTTCTGTTTCTAATGATAATCTTTATTTGTAATTATATCTTTAATTATTTTTACATCATAGTTATTGTTGGTAATTCTATATTATATGTGCATATGTTTGTTTATTTGTTTTTTGAAGAGAAGGCCTTCTTCCCACGAGCACTCATTTATTATTAATTTCAAGATTAGATTTTGCCTTCAGTCATACTTTGGTAATGATATTACTATTTATTTCAGAAAATAAGACTGATCAGCAGGACTAAATTGCTCATACTTGAAGATACTTGTGCATGTGTTAAAATATTGCTTGATGGCAGAATCTATTTCTTTAATCATTTACAAAGACTAATACCTCCCCAGACTTCCTATGTTATGGTAAAATCAAGTCAAAGAGCTTTCAGTCATAACAATAATTTCCCCTGGAGTCACTGTGAATGCTGTTGCTATCTCACACTCAAAAAAAGTATTCATTTTCAGAAAATTAACCTTTTTTTGGCTCCTAAGTTAGCTTGCCCCCAGTTAATCAAGATAAAGGGATATATCTTTCATGTCTAAATTTTAAAAAAAAATCATAACCATTTGTTATGAAGACAATAGTAAAACTGGGATGTAAAAAAAATTTTACTTATCACATGTACCATACCTTGAAAGAAAACAGTCTCCAAATAACAGCCTGCAGTTATTATTAGTAGAGAGGAAGAAACAAGATACTCACTTCACCGAGGAAGTCATTTGAGGAGAATCTATCATAATCCCAGACAGTCACTTCCAGTGTTTTCTTTTTCAGCTGCAATCCAAGTAGAAAGATAATTAACCTCATAAACTTCAGATCAAGACTTTATGGTGGTTTCTATAGATAATTTCCTCCACGTATCCTTTTCCATAGTGACAGGTAGCAATTTTCATCCTCTCATTAACCTTGTTCTGAGAAAAATAATTTGGCATTAGAATTCGTTATCAAGCCAGAAGGGCTTGTGCTTGGCCCTATTAAAGGAATTTCCACAAGTTGTTTTGGGTAGAATTTATGTCCACTACAAGAGTCAAACTGATTTAAGTCCCCATTTTTTGTTCCTGCTGCTTTGATCATCATCAAATTTGTCTGAACTTTGACATCTGCCTGAAGTGCATTTGAGTGTGAATTTCCAATGTATTATATCAAACACCCTATTTACGTAACCTCATCTGTGAAGACCAAGCTTTAATGCCTGCAGAATTCAGTGAAGACAGTGAGAGTCTGCAAGTGATCCAGGCATATGGACAAGTTGTACTGTTGGGTACTAATGACAGCTGTCAAAACCCATTATCTGCAGATCTTATGAAGATGATAGCTGTGTCAAGCACTCTTCTATAGGCCACAGTAAGAAAAAAAAACAAACGCTTTTTATATGACAAGAGACCACAAGACAAGAAAACCATTGACCAAAGCAGCTGACCCTATTGTAAAGACTGACCTGAGTGTTTTTCCAGGGGTCTCTGAGGACATGTAGGGGCAGGATTGATTACTGATTTTCCATGCTAGGGCAAAAGACTGGAAAGGCAGTACTAAATTCATGTGGCTTGAAAGAGAGAAGGACAAAATCCTGCAGGTTGTATGGTGTCTGCAAAGTCAGGCAAGAAGTTATAAATGAAAAATGGAAGCATTACTGAGAAAGAGGGCTCTTCACATACTTGAATAAAAGAATTCAGAAGAAAAATTCTTACATGATAGTTGAGGTCATCATCCTAACAGAAGCAGTCTCCCACCCACTGCTCTATGAACTGGCTGCTGGGCACAGAGGGACAGCAAAGGATCAAGTCATTGCTCGAAATAATAAGCTATGTCAATTATTGTACATATTGCATACACTTGCAATGAAAGCACTTAGCTATTTACAGAACCACAGAATATTCTGTGTTGGGAGTGACTCACAAGGATCACTGAGTGCAACTCCTAATGGATGGTCTGTACATCCAGGATCGAACCCACAATATTTGTGTTATTAGCACCATGATCTCATAAATTTCCCTCCACTGCCCCTTGGCTTAACGCAGCAAAAGACTAAGACAGTTCCTAATAATCTGCAATTGCCTTTAAGTGATAATTTCATCTCATTATTATGTATTCAGAATATCATCTGCTCCCAGCCTACTTTAGAAAAAGGCGCAGCTATGCAAAGCCAATGTGAAAAGAAAATTTAAATCAGCATATCCTGGAAGACCCACACAAAGGGGAATCAAACTATTTTTAGCATCAACAATGTATTCTTTAAACAGGCAACAGCACGACTTGAAACCTAAGATTAAAAAAAAAACCAAACCTGAGAGCAATTCTATAATCTTTGTTTTGTTCTTACATAATTAAGCAATATTCTTCTTAAGCATTCTTTTAAAAGATACCTTTTAAAAGATACCTGCAAAAATGAATGTAAAATTTGAACAAAAAGATTATTTTTTTAACATTGCTTACAGAATATTTCTAAAGCTGATTTCCTTGACTGAATAAAGCACCTTTTCTTTGCTGTTCCAAGACAGTATTTAAACTGCAACATGAATAATAACCTGAAAAAGTGAGTTGAGCACCCATTGATCCATGATGCTTTTGGCTTCCTAAATGATACAATTTTCTGCTAGGTGCTATATTAAGTATATGGGGTTTTACCGTTTAAAAAAGGGATAGCACAAATACTTTTCAGAAATGTATTGTCAGAGCTGCTATTTTGAGAGGAGATTTCTTCTTGATGACTTTGCAGAGAAGAATGTATAGATCCAGCAAATGAAAAAGAAAAAAACTCCAAACCTAAGGTTTGAAGAAATTTTGGTAGAAAGGGGACAATAGAAAAGATTTTTAAGTAACTGAAGCAGTTCTTTGCTAGCTTCTTTGCAATAGTGTTATAATAAAACTGCGATGAAAACTTGCAGTACTCTACATTTTTTTACAAAATCTATTTTAAGCCTTTTAGTTTAATAAAGCTTTCATAAAATATTATGACAATGAAAAACCATGGAAAGACCTTTATTAGGCAGAGGGCATGAAATGAGTTTCAAAGCACAGGAAAATCTGCTTTTCTGAAGATATATCTATGTACCACTATGGTGGCAAAGAGCACTGAATTTAAAAGCAGCCATTTTACCATCACAGCAACAAAGGGTTCTGCCTCACATCAATCGGTTTTAGGTTGTGAATCCTGAAGTTCAGGCGCTCATCAGGAATACAACAGACAGCAATGCTGAAATGGGTTGCAGGATCCCTCTATCTGTCTGACCATGGCTTTCTGCAAGTGGGCAATGTACCAACAGGAAAATGAGTGTCACGAAAAGAAACGCAGTTTCTGCACATTGCGAACATCGTCTGAGTTCCAAACACACTCTGAATACCAAACAATTACCAATTTCAGCCTTAGCACTGTAGAAAAAAAAGTAACAATAAAATAAAATAAATAAAAAACACCTAGAAGCACATGAATGTGAACTCCAGTTAGCTTTAGGCTGTCTAGGGACAGCCATATCTTAAAGAAAATATAGGAATTTGCAGAAACAGCCAGTGTGAACACTGTCTCTTGTGGAATGTATAACCAACCCAAGAGGTACAGAAGAGCCTGTTTCTCATTTTAAATGTCTGGATGTTATGGATAGTGTCTGCCTGTGTAGCTAAATATGGACTACTTAAAATATTTAACACATATTCTTTGAAAATTTCATAGGATTTGCATTAGGAAAGAAATAATTTAAAGGCAGCTTGGTTTCCCTCTAAGTTAGAAGCATAACACTATAATTACTTAAGGAATAATACAAAATATTGTCATTTCAGTCAGGATGTTTGATGAGTAGAAATTAATGTACTAGGTAGTCCATTGCAGTTATTTTTGTTTGCATTCCTATTAAACATTTCAATTTTCTCTTTATACTTTGGTACATGAGAGGACAAAACAAACCTTTTATAGGTCACTTAGGAACTTACTTTCTTTTGTTCTAGATATTAAGTAAGATTTAAATACCCACCTTACTGATTCATACAAAAATTTCCTTACTTTTTTGGAAATAAGACATAGGCTACCACATCACTCAAGGATTTTGAAAATATTACTCTTTCTAAATATATTACCTTCAAATTACAGATCAAGTTGAAGCAAAACTATTTGCTTTATGGAATTACTTCATATAAGTAAATGGTTTTATTGGCTTTCTGACAAGTAAGAAATTGAGGCAAAGACAGCCACACCTTACAGTGTGGTCATACAGCATGCCAATGGCCTCATCAGCAACAGAACTTATATCTTTTATAATCTTTTCCTTAAATTATTCTAATGTTTCTTTCTTGCTCTGAGTAACTATAGGATTTGAGTTATCAATTACTGCACAGCATTTGTAATATTTGTACTCAACCTTCCTCTCAAATTGTAATTGTTTCCACTTTATTACTGAAAAAATCCCTTAAATTGCTAAATATTCACAGTTTAATTTACTTTTTCTCCAATTGTCAAAATAAAATTTGCCATAAATATGATAAAACTAATCATTCCGACCTTGAAAAAGTGTTTCATTTCATTTCATTTCATTTCATTTCATTTCATTTCATTTCATTTCATTTCATTTCATTTCATTTCATCTATTTCCCATAATTATTTTCACTTTAATTTCAGCTGGTTTATGAAAGAGAAAAAAAAAATTAAAAAATTGTATAACCAGCTAAAGTCTAGACAGTGACGCTAAAAGAACCATATTAGGAAATATTTAATAATACTTATTTGCTGTCTACAAGCAGTGCATGCTTTGATGGAGAGAAAAAAAGCATGGGGGAAAGAAGAGGTCTCTTTGAAGAAATACTGTTTATAAAAAATCATGAACTTATGTTTGAATGTGACTGCTAACTGTGCAACAGTGTGTGATGCAGTTATGTTTATTTGGTGAACAGAACACCCATTCTCAGTCTAACGCAATTATTATCTTGTATTTCTATTTATATCTGTAACTATTTTGAAATATAGATTTGTGAAGGTTATGAGTACAAATGATGGTCTCCTACATGATGAGAGTTCTTCAGACTGTAGAAGAGACTTATTATCAGCATTGAATTATTTGTGATTTAGAAATGTGCTTCACTGTAGATTCTCTAAGCCAGAGCATGGAATTTTTTAGGAGAAAAGTCACACACACCAGTGTCTTAGCAGTAGATACAGGCCATGGAAAGGTATGGAAGTGTTCTCTGCACACAATTCTGTGTGACAAGACACAAAAATATAAAAGATACGTGGTGCTCAAATAAAGTTGCCCACTTAAAACCATAAATACTGCATAACAGTCTCAGAGGAAAGGAAAAGGAGGGGATTTGCAAACAGAAAGCAAAAATTCAAAGCATTCAACATGCAAACTAAAGGCAAATATCATCAAATAATGGTCCAAAAGCTGATGTCAAAAATATAAGATATTTTTTGTCATTAAAATCAGTGTCCAAGAAATCTTAGATTAATATCATTATCTGTTTGCAAAGCACCAAACAGCCATTGAATTTACAAGACCCCAGCACTCTTAACAACAGCTTGCTGAAATGTCACAGCAGAACCCTCAAGCAAATTAAGAAAAGTGAAGATTTTTTCTTAGATGAAAATCTGAGTTTGGAAATATTGTAAAGATTTACCAAATCCTTTCGCCAAACCAAGAAGACTTAGGGTTTATATTGCAGCTAGGCAAACATCAGTGTGGTTTCTTTCTGATGGTTTAATTGCCAAATAGCTACCATTTATAAAAGCCTGCATGAAGCAATGAGAAAACCCCGTCAAACCACTACCTACAACAGGACAGCTCTGAAGTAGATCTGAGCTACTGCCTGTTAAGTCCCCACGTGTGGATTACATGAGCAGCAAGGCAAATCCCTCTGTGGGAAGGGTTTTGTTCATGCAGAAATGAGACTCTTAATCTACGTTCCTCCCAGTGAACAAGAAGAAGAAGAAAAAAAGAAAATTTAAATTGGGAAAATTGTATTGAGGTCTTGGGGTTGTGATGGAGAAGAATATTAAAAGCATTGGGAAATCTATTCACTAAAGAGCCTGGTTATTCTGGGCTTTTTTTAAAGTACTGAAAGATTAAAAGGCGTTGTAAAGTGACGTTGAAAGTATCAAGAACAAAACAGTATGAAAGGCAAAAAGATTCAGGATTGCATGCAAATCCAGTACTCTATAAAACATACTTGATAATTTAAAAAAATGAACTGATCATTATTTTGCCTTTTATATCTTTTTCAAGTTGGTAAAAAGTCCTTTATGAGGACAGATTGAGGAGTAGAGGACTCAATTGCTTCATACTGCTTCAGAAACACAGTTGGAGTTAGGAAGCCACCAAGAAACAGAGAAGACTGCAAACATCCTACCCAGATGTGAGTTAAATCTTTCTTTGCAAAGGAAATATAATATCTTTTAATTTTTATGTGATTCATATCTCAAGATATTAATATAAATTTCTGATAAATCTAAAAATGTATATAAACATTTAACAAATTTTTAAAAATAAGAAATGGTAGGAACTGTGCTTTGTGTGAGCTTGCATGGCTTTTGGAACAAAGTGTGACTATGATTTCTGCATCTACTTCAGAAACTTATGTCTGAATTTATTCCCCCATTAATTTATTCCATTATCATTTTCTAAATTGTCACATCTGCACTTATAATATGATTATGAGTGTAATCCCTACAAATTACCACTTTAATGAGTAGAAGGGCAAGAAAAGAGTATTTCCATAGTAAGCTCTATTAGAGGCAAAGAAAGAATTCGGAATTTCTCCTAAATCTGGCAAGAATTTACAGGGGGTCAGAGAATTGCCAGAAGCACTGCTTCCTTCACAGTGAGCACTGCAGACCATGCCAATAATAAAGCAACAAATAGCACTGAAGAGCACCACCAGTCACACACCTGCTCCATGGAGATACTTTTATAAATGACTGTCTGATTCCACTCAGGATTCAAGCTTTTCTGTATGTACTTAGTTCTCCGCTTGTACTCAGCACTGAATTCAAACAAAAGAATAAAACATTACATTAGCAATCTTTTGTTTCTTTCAGCTCTAATACAAAACAAACAAACAAACAAACAAAAAAAAAAAAAAACAAACCAAAAAAAAACCCCCAAAACACTCACAAACCAAAAACCAGAAAAAGAAAAGAGCCGTATCTTCCATTTCTGCAACAATTCAGGATTATGAGAGGACAATGACAGCCTTTGAAATGTTTTCCTTGGTATGCTTTTCTGAGATAGTCTTTTAAAACATCTCCTGACTCTTCAGCAGGCTTGCTCTGCCTAAAACCATTTCAAGATAAAGCATCAGTCAGCACATGCACGTAGACTTTGTCCTCTCATTGTAGGTATTGGGCTCTGATTCTAAATTGATGTGATTACACATTGATTTCTTTTCCATGACCATCCCATTAGCACTTTAAAGCAGCACAAATTCATTATATTTATAGGTTGCAATCTCTAATTACAGGAATCTCATCTCACAAACACATTTAATGAATGCCATAAAGTAACTAATATCCTGTTAATGATTGAAACAGTAATTTCTTATTGATCCTATTCTCTGCCTATCCCTCTAACTGTACTGGAAAGAAATGTAAAAGGGCATCAGGGTTACCACTTTTTTTTTTGTTGTTTTTCTTTCTTTTTTTTTTTTTTTTTTTTTTGTCAATAGCCAAAAACAAAAGTTTGGCTGCATAATCTGTTTTTAAAAAGATTCACTAATGTTTTATTACACACTAATGTGCACTTTACATTTCCTGAGTGTGGAGAAAGCACTACACTAATCTCAAACAAAATAAGGATTTATATATCTCTGTGAGCTTTGATGCTGGATTTGCTTTCATTCCAATTTTAATTTAACATAAATTTTAATGGACAACTCAAAAAATCTGGGTAGGAAAAACTGAGAATATTTTACTTTGAAAACCCCACAAGATTTAAGGTAAAAAACTTTTTTTTGTCAAGCTGTGAGTATAAACCTGCTACATCTATTGCTAAAGAAAATGTTTCCCAGGACTCTTCTTCAGCAGTAAGACAAAATGGCACAAAATAACTTGTATATGCCTTTCCAGACTCTTTTATTGTTCCTTTACAATTACTTTTGGTAGTGTACTATTCTCACTTCTGATTTAACTGTTTTGGTTCACTCTGTGGCATGGTCCCAGACCTATTGTACTAATTCCTTTCATATGGGATTAACTGAGAAGGATCACTCAGGAAACATTTAATCAGCCAGTCACTAATGATGTATCATCCCTGGTACCAGGTTGGAACAGTTCTGATTTATGGTTATTTATGGTGAAAGATACATGATCTTTTCTGGACACATATGTTGATATTGGGACTTCAGCACCAGCAGTTTCACTCTATAAACTCAATTCTGCTGTGTAGTGATCCCATCTGATTAATCTGGATTATAGAGTGGAATTTATTCTGGATTTATTCTCCAAAATGAGGTGGCCCTACTAGCCTAATGTCTTGAAATGAAAGCAGCTATTTTTCTTCTCATTTTTTTTCTCTAGTCATTCTATGTATTTCCACTTATTTTCTTGGAAATCTTGCTATCCACTGCCTTTCAGTTTATTGAAAATTGTGAAGGGTTTTGGGACCCATGAAACAAAGTATCTGTTCACCTCTGCTTATGAGAAGAAAGCAGAAGCTCTCCAGAGTTCAGTGAGTTTTATCAGCCATAGCACAGAACACAAGGGTGATTTAAAATCTAGGGGGACCAAGAGCATATGAAAAAGAAACTCACTCAAAGCTATTTCTTTGCATATCTTGGAAAGAAAGCTGAATTACAAAATCTGGATCCACTTCAAAATAAGATTTTGATGGCAAATAGTATTAAGTAATGCAGTTAAAATTTTAAAGTACCTCAGTAGCCGTCTTTTCCCACTCTCAGGTATGAGAAAAGCACCCCCTGCCTAGAACATCCTTTTTAGATGTCCTGTGGCCTACTGGTTTTACGGAACTGATACACTTTCATTTCTTGAAGAAAGTGGGAAAATATCCTTTGCACACTCAGCCAAGAAAATGACACCAAGATTCCCTTTCCTCTCTTGGATCTCCTTTTGCAACAGTAGAATTTTACCACCTTTTCAAAGTTTCTGATTCTTTTTTGAAGTATGTGAGAAGGTGATTCATGCAGTGTTGAGTTCCAGAGCTTGCAAAAGATGAAATTGTTGTAAACAAGGCAGCTCTGAAATATTTCCAATGAAGCTCATGGAATATTTGGATCTAAACTGTAAGGGTGAGCTGATGCCACCTCCCTGTAACCTATGGTCTATATCTGTTCCAGAGGGAGGCAGGAGACCTTGACCTCTTCTAGGGAGGTGCAGAACCAAGCTAAGCTGGATGGCAGATGAAGGTTTCTAGGCCTCTGAAGGGAAGGATCTGGCAAACACATTAAGTTTTCATACCCCTGATGCACCTTACCCCCAATGATTAACAGATTAACAGTTAACAGATTAACAGATGAAGATGCTTTTAAAAATGCATTCATTAAACCAGTCACTGGTATGTCACTTAATATGAAATAATTTGCATTTGAAGTTCAAAGAATATACTGTGTGAAAAGATACAAATTTCATATCTCTTTTATTTATATTTTTCTCTGATTCCTTAATTACTAATTTATTAATATATATTACAATGAATTAAGTAAAAATGAAAAGAAAAGAATAGAATAACTGTTAAAAAGTGTAATAAAATACACATATGAAATATGTAATTTTAACATATTCATTAAGTAATTTTAGTAAATAAAAAAGAGACAGATGATAGAAATCTGTTTATTTGAATTAATCTGCTCACTTGTTTAGTCAGGTTAAAAGTTTTAAAAAATTAAAATTGGGGTTGAAATATTTCTTAGGTGCTTAGCTTGGGCTGATATTAGCATGTCTTAAGAATTGAACTTTGTTTCCAGGACAAACAAAGCACTCCTAATTTCACTAATTAAATTTTAAGCTTGTTTACCACAAATAACCACTTATGTGGTCAAGCAGATTTAATTGTCCATCTGGGCAGTTATCTAGAATTATACCTCGTTTTAATGGCTGTTCACTATGCAAGGTAAATAGAGAAAAATATTCCATTTCTTTACCAAACAGAGCCTGTTTCTCTTGGCAGTACCACCATTCAAAATCTTGATACAGGTAGAGAGTTAATTATTTTTCAACTTTCAGTAAGTGAGAATGAAGTTTTAGATATCTCAGAACTAAATTCTTCCAGACTTCAAAAGACATTTTGCTTGTCATCAGAGTTTGGTCCTAGAATAATACTGCACCAAGGGGCATCAACTGCTTGTTTCCAGCTCCTGGAAATGACTTAGTAAATGAAAAACAAAACCATACCACAGTTTCATGCCATCAGAACTCAAAAGAAATCTGTAGTTCAATGTACAGTCTCATTGTCCCATTCATGCATACAAAAAAATTAAATAATAAAGTTGGAAGATAATGAACTCTACCTGGCATTTTGGACAACCATGACTTGTCTGCATATCCAGAATTTACAGAGTTAGGAACACAGAGGAAGCAGTATAAGAGAAAATGAGAACAGAGATGGAAGAAAACATGAATAATTGATAGTTTCTAGTATCAGAACCAAAGGAAATAGAGGCATTAGGAAGAATAACAGAATAATAGCATGGACTGAACTACAATTAAAGTTATTCAGCAGTAATCCACATTTCTACTTTCAGAAACAAATCTGGGACTTTCAACAAGCTCTTCATTTTCATTATTCCCTAAAGGCCCATGTTCCATGCAAAAACTGTAACAGTGGCAGGTTTTAAAATAATAAACCCAAACAAAACTGAAGTCCAATTCCAATAAGTTGGCAACAAGTTTAAAATGATACGTTATTGGATGAACATACCTTTAGTTCAAAGTCTTATTTCTTTATCAGTGAATATACCTGCAAAATTCCCACTAAGATTGATCTGACAAACATTTTACAAGAGTCTTAGGTGCATTTAAAAACTTTTCAAGCTTTAGCAGCTCTTCCCCTTACATTCAGTAATAATTTTGGGCCTAGTGCTACTGAACAATATTGAATACTGAATAGCTGAAATTAGCAAGCCGCAAAAGAAAAGGCGTGGCTTTATTTGTACCACTCATGCATTTAGTGATGCTTGCCCATACACCAAACAGTGAACTGTGGCCTGACCATCCACTTTCCTGTTAATTTGAGTAGAACAGAAATGCAGATTTTTGTTTGCATTGTTCTATCACACAAGCAGGGGAGTTTTCAGGAACCTGTCTCTGCAATATGGAGTCTGATCCATCAGCTTAAGTTTGGATTTATCTATTGTGTCACTGAAGTCAGCAGCATTATTATAACCATGTATTCTTGTGCATTCTCTGCATACATACGACATTCTGCAACATTTCGGCCAAGAAAATAGTTATAATATTGCTGATACAGAAACATATTTTTTAAAGGAACTAACAATGAGCTATTTGTAATCATAGAGTCAAAAAAATCAATTATCTGTGAAAAAGTGATTGGTGACTTGTATAGTCATTAGATACAAAATCAGTGGTATTTCTAAAATCATACCTTCAATCTTAAAAAAAAAAAAAAAAAAAGCACCATAAAATACTAATGAAGAGCTTGTATTCTGGCCAGTATTTCATGGCTTTTATACTGAAACCTTAAATCTATTTCAGGTACTTTTGTTTTGCTGTTTGAAAATCATTCCTAAATTCAGATTGTCTTGAGCTGAAGCAACTATTCCATGCTAAACTTAGCATGCAGATTTCCATATAACAGAAAGTATTGCATCTATTTAGTACATTTCCATTGAGACTGTTATTATTTTAAATATTTTTACTTGTATTGCAATTTTTAAAAGGAAACACAAACCCCCCCCCCCCCCCCCCCCCCCCCAATATAGCTACAGGAATGATCATAAAGTTCCTAAGGTCATTAGCAAACTATGTATACTCTCCTGGGAATAGGATCTGACTCTGTATTAAAAATCCACCATATTTTGCTGGTTTTGTACCTGGATTTTCTACAGCAATAACTCTTTGTTCTGTTTATTAATGACATGTAGCAAACCTAAATTAAAAGAAAGTTCAGGTTAAAATTTGTCCTACACTTACCCTCTCCCTGGAAGAAGATAAACTTTCACAAAGGGGTCCGAATAACCATTGTTGTCTCTGGGAGCAAGGTTTCTGGCCTGAAGGATGTGGATGATAAGGTTTCCAAGGTGTTTGTCATAGTTGATTTGAAGCTAGTGAATGCATTAAAACACAGTAGGGTTATTTGTTACTTTTACTTTCTGAGTGATTCAGTATCTCCTAAACCCTTTGAATAAAATGAGTTTTAGACCTCTATGTTCCCTCCAATGAAACACATTTCAGAAGTTTCTGTCTCTCTCTCCTGACTAGAATGAGATGCTAGATCATCACATTGGACCTTGAAAAAAAGGGAAACACCCATGTTCCAATCAGAAAAAAGCCAAGAAAATTTGAACCCTTGATATTATTCTGAACAATATCCAGTTTATTGAATGTTAATTACACACACCCTATCTACCTGGAGACCAAGGCTGACAGGGATGTTACAATACTATGGAAAGACTCTTGGCACTAACACAGAAGAGAGAGGTTAATCAAGGGGGAAAAAAGACCCCCAGAACACTATAGGAAGTTAGGCTTCAGTTGTTCTGCTGTTCTCTTTTTGAGTGTTTTAAAAGGCTAAAATCAATTTACCTAAAGGATAATCATAAACTTGGTATGGCATGGAAATACATACACTGCACTATAAGAAACCCACACTGGTTCTTGCTTCCACACAAACAGACTGGAAATTTCTAAGGAAAACCATATTAAGTGGCCAAAGATTAATGGTTAGAATGAATTTAACTATCCTATTAGTCCCTTTGGGAACAGGAGCTATTTCTATTCTGGCTGTATTTCAGAATCCAGCATTAAAGACAGGTGGAAAAATCAAGCACTGACTTACATTAGTGACATTTTAAAGGATTGGAGTTGAGTAAGAAATAAGTTGATGGAGATAGTTTTCTTCAAACTTATTTCACAGAAAACCACAGCCAATACTAACACAATTTACACAGCAAAACCTACTTATTTACCTGTATTTCTCCGGTGATTGGATGGGAAGCAGACTTTGTAGTTTCCGTGGGCTGCCAGATTAAAAATACATAGATTTTCAAAGTTAACTTTTTAAGAGCTGGGGTTTATACTGCTGCATTGCCACAAATTTTAAAAAACTGTCTCCAGTTATTAAAGTTAAAACAAATGGTTATGTATTTCAACAGCACTTAAAATCCAGCCCAGCCATTTTGATCAGCCTTTATGCAGGTAAGAATCAAACAACTTCAACACCAAATCTTTATAGTCTGAGTAGACAAGGAGGCATGGGGAGAAAAAAACCTAGCATTAACCCTGTCTAACAAACATGAATGCTGCCAAGTGAAAGAAAGGACCATGCCAAATAAACACAGCTGTATATTTCTGTCAATATGAGAAAGGCAAAGAGAGGCAAAAATTACTCTAATTTAAACTGAATTCAGGTGAAAGGGGGTAGAAAGAGTGGAAATAGTACTAAAACTAAGTGATGTGTATCAGTGGGTTACACAATTGCAAGCCATTTCATATAATGTCTTTTACTTATTCTGTGTTTTCTGATAGTCAATTCAGTTACACTACCTCATCTTCAAATTCCTCCCCACACTTTCTGAAATTTAATTTTTCTGTCCTCGCTTTCCTCTCTCCTTTATCGTAAAACTGGTTTAGGTTTTTTGACAAAAAGCAAAAAAATCCTTAATGTTTCTCTCTGCCTTTTTTATCCCCTCCTGTTTATTGGTAGAAAATAATATCACCACTGAATCCTGAACTCACAAAATATGCTGTTCTGTTAAATGTTGGTGTCCTCAAGCCACTCTGGACCAACCTCTAATCTACAAGCCATCAGTCAAGCAAGAAAGCTCTGTTTCAGTAGCAGGATTTGAATATTTTTTGCATTCTCTTCATATCTGCTTCCTTGGTTGATGCAGCAGAAAACAAAGAGTGCAAATAAGGACAAGCTTGCTGTTCTCTGGAGACTGGTCTGGGAGTTGTCGTTTCCTATTCCTCCAGATGTGACCAGCTGCCTGACATTATTTTATGTAATTTGTATTTCTATCACTTTCTGAGAAAAGTAAAACCCACCTGCCTCTTCTGTGCTGCCCTACACCCCCAAAAAACCCCTTCAAGGCTCTTTCAGGATGTTGAACATCAACTGCTTTAAATTAGATTAATGAAGTGCCCACATTTCCTGCACCACAGCACGAAGTTGAAGTGATGCACTTCCCTTTTCAGGTTTGTGTTGAAGAAACATCCTCCCAATTAGTCAGATCTACAGATGAGAACTAACCAGAAAAATCCCAGCTAAACACTATCATAAGGAAAACACAGGAGAAAACTACCCCAAATCTGCCTGTTACATAGATATATTTGCTGTCTTGTGTTGCCTTATTCTTGTTTGGCTTACTGCTTTACCTTGCCATCCAGATGGGCTTCTTTACAAGCACAAGCTTTACCAGAAAAACCAAAAAAACCAAACCAAACCAAACTTGATTTGTCTGTAAAGGCATTTGCATCTGGAAAGTAATTGTCATGATAAATTTTATAATCAGCTTCTCTTGGTAGCTTATAAAGCTTTTAAAAAAGTTTAATCCATCCAACAGCTAAAATAAGTCATCAGTAGTCTTCAAAATGTTCTGAGTCTGAAATGAAATTTTAGATTGATAACAAAATACTCCTAAAATTTGTTAGGTCCTTGACAAGCATATTCAGAGAGTGAAATTAATTTCTTTTGCCAAAGACGGGGAGCTACCTGAGCATCATGCAGTCTTTCAAAGTAGGGCATTAATGGCTTATATTGCTCATACTTTACCTCTACAAATGGATTTTATTATATTTAATAGTCCTGACCTCAGGCTGTACTAGCACTGACAATACTGACAAACCCAAAAATAACATGGAGCTAGCTTTGCTGTGGCTACAAAATTACTACCAGATAGTCTAAATGCTCTAATTTTTCATGAATTGGGATAGCAAGAATAATGAGTTTATTCACTCCAAATGTCATGGAATAGGGAATGTATGAGTATGGATAATGTAGAAGTTCATAGAGAAGGGAACAGGCATGATGAATTTGTATTGAGATTTCAAAAGGTGGTTAAGGTAGTTTGTAAAGTGGAGTCTGTAAAAATAAATGTGCACTTTTATGTTTCTATATAATTGTTGAATCTCTGTACCATTTACCAGGCTGTGATTAAATACATAATAATAAACAGAATATTTTGTTTTCTCTCATGTCAGTAGATCTAAAACTGATCATGAAGAATTATCCATATATTTTAAAGAAACATGAACAATTTAGGATGAAAGAGACCTCTCAAGGCCCTCTGGTCTAACCCCCAGCTCAGAGCTGGGACAAATTTGAAGGTGATTCCATATTGAGAGGTAGAGATGCAAATAAGTATCTTTCTTTATCATGACCTTAGTGAGGGTTACTTTGTAAAGAAGGAAAGTATTCCACAGTTGATATTTTTAGGAGCCAAAGGGTCTGAAGATTTAGAAAAAAACCAATCCATTCTTCATATGAAATATTTCTATTGCTCATTTATATCCTGGATGTAATCTGCACCATAGAATGATAGTGCATTTACACTACAAAAGAAACAGGTCTGCACAAGATATTCTCAGCTCAAGGCTTCCGAGGGTAAAAGTTCTCCTTTGATGGCTAATCTAATTTCAGTCTAATTACTTTTGATACTCCTGCATGCACTCACACACCCTGTGTAAGAGATGGTGCTTTGTATTGCCATCACACCTGCTCAAGCAGGTTGTGAGGACCACGAGGTAAAACTGGTTTATGCACTATCACCTTCTATAGTAACACTAAATATGAGAAAATTGGCACTGCAGAATATGGCAGAGACTACAACACTTCTAGAGTGTATATTCTATACAAAAATCTTCTAAAAAGTACTTGCTAAAAATACAAATAGTTGCAAAAACAACTAGGCAGTTTGGATATTTAGTCTGTCATGAAACTTTGGCAGGGCTGCCTAGAAATGCTGTCAGCCCAAGGCAAAGAGCAGTTCCAGAAAGGATGAGCTTTCTCTTCTAACAGAGCTCAACACCATTATAAACTTGGCCTGAAGTCAGTGAACAGAAACTATACAAGTCAACAAGAGCTATGCTTGTTATGAAAGAAATGCCTCTCAACATGATTTTCACAAATAAGCAAAGAATGTTTTAAATATTTACCTGACTAGTTCTGACTTTTGCATCTCCTACATAAAGACATTAGTTCTAATAAATATTTGTTCTATATTTATAAGCCTACAGCTGAATTTTCATAAAAGAATCCTAAATCCTCTGTGAAGCAGGAAATTAAATTTATGCATCCATCCGGCTACAGTGCCAAAACTAGGAACATAGTCTCCTTAAGTGGAGGGAATGGGGAACCTCTCCAGGATATACTGCATAGCAAAGACTTTTGGATCTCCATACACTGGGAATTTAGGAGTGTGATTCTACATTTCAGTGTAGATGGTAGCATGTGTACTAAGAGCCCTGCTCTCTGCATCCAGTGCCTGACTGGGACACAGAAGGTTTCACTATCCAAACCAAACTGATCAACAAATATCTTCTCAGTTTGTACTAAATTGCTGGATGAAAAAGATGTTTGTGTTTCCTCTCACATGAAAGTTATGATGATATATAGAAGAACTGTCTGAAATGAGCGGACATCATTTGCTGGTTCTGGTTTGTGCAGTAGCTAACTCATCTGTTCAAATCACAGACAAAGTTCCAACAGCACAAAAATATAAACATAACTATAACCCAGTAGGAACCTGACAGTACCAAAAAGAAATAAACGTGAAGAGTAATAAATGTTTAGAGAACACTTTGCAATGTGAAGCATTTTAAGTGTGTCAGAAGCTGGATATTCAGGACAGCAATCAGCACTCTCGCAAATTGCTTAAGCAAATTCAGTCTTCATAGAACTGAATTTCACTCCAGGTCTTGACTTTTTTGACACAAAAAGCAAAAATGTGACAGATGACTATAATCTAGTTCTCAGTTTCAAGTGTGAAAAAATGCTACTGAATTCCCACTCTTCCCTTTTTAGGTGCATGGATGCACAAGAAGTACCTCAGCTGAGGAATGGACAGGATGTGGCAAAGAAAATGAGAAATTATGCTTGGCAAATTCACAGGAATTAGCTAGTGACAAAACATGTTTTAATGTTAAATTTTGTTTTCAATCTTTCCCTGGCTTTCAGAGACTTACTCACTATTGCTATGATTATTTATAGCTTGTAGCACCATAAGCGGTAGTTTAGTACAGAGAGGGAAATTATGGTCTCAGCTTCTTGAGTGGAAAGAGTACCTCACCACCATGTAGGATGAACTTAAAAAGCAAAAGCAACAAAGGCTGTAAAGGGAAGTTATTTTTTTAAAAAAAAAAAAAAATAATATGAAGTTAAAAAAAAGAAAATTGAGAGGAACAAATCTCTAGAATAAATCACGTAATCTTTCTTTATGTCTAGATTCAATATCTTAACTGTAATATTCATTGTTATCCAGGAAATGAGTTATCCAAGATGTGCTGGGATTTCTTGCTACGCTAAAGAAGGTAAGCAGGCAGTTTCTTCCTGTCATCAAAATGTTCTTGCTCCATAACTTGGAAATTTCTTACCTTGCTGCTGTGCCGCTTTTTGCTCACAGAGGGAGAACCAGGCTGACCAGGGCTAGGAACAGCACTGGAGGTGGCAGAAGTGGTTCCAGAGTGGACATGAGATCCCTTTTCCACTCCTGAAGAAGCAACCAGAGGCGACTGCTGTAGAGAAACCTTTTGGAGCTCTGCAGCCAGCTGCTTGGGATCAACCCCTGGGGACTTCGCTTTATCTACTGGATTAAAGCAAGAGAGCTTTGTGTGATAACTGCCAGCACACCCACATCCATCTTGCCACGGTGCAGGGACAGCATAACAATCCTTACATGTTTTCATGTCATTTGCCTGTATACTTCAAAGATGCAAAAGGCATCCTATGAAAAATAATCATCTCTCCCACAATATCAACATCCCAATTCCAATCTTTCTGTGCTAGTGCAATACTTCCTACTGCTCTTTACCTAAAAAGCTTTCCGAGGAAGTACTTCTAGGGGAAGAAAAACAGGCTTTGATGATCATATTGAATCAAAATGAAGCAAATTACAGTTTTAAAGACTCGTCTGTGCTATCAATCCTTGTTTGAAACTGGTCCAGTTTCACTAGGTATCTGAACTTCCTTGTAGAAGGTTTAAATCTCATTTTAGCTTTTTAAAATCAACTGGACATTGAACAGAACTTCTCTTAAGTTAATTTATACAAAAATAAAGAGAAAAAAGCCTCAAAAATTTACTACCACAAATCAATCAAAGAAGAAAAATTGTAAACAAAAGAAGGCTAAATGCCCTGATTCATCTTTCCATATTACTCACACCTTTGTGAGGCATCTGTAGTAGGAGACTGATTTCCCTCCCTGCTGCTCATGAATGAGTAGGAGGAATTTACCCTTTCGAGATAGCAATTTCTATTGAACACAGAAATGAAGTCAAGTAAGTTTCATATATGCTACACTGCATAGAATTAAAAGGGTGCAAGGCACAGCTTGTTTCCCAGGTTCTCAGAAGTATGAGAGATTTAAAACAAGACTTTAGCCTTATCCTGCCTGCCTGGCCAATTCATTTTTCTTTCAGAGAAAATGGAGATTGCTGCTTTCTAAAGCACAGTCTGCCAAACCTCAGAGGTAATGACAAGAACTCTGCAGAGTTGTTCCAACATAGAATCCACTAGAAGATTGCCAGAATAGGAGGAAGCATGTCTACAAGAATGGAACAATTTTCTCTCATTTTGAGTTTTCTTCATTATTAAAAAAAAAGCTGTTTTATTCTAGTTTTTGTCCTTTCCAAAACTGATTTCAGTGTCTTTCAACGCTTTTGGTTGTGTTGATCTGCTCACAAATTATAAAAAAAATGTGGGTAGCTCTGCTTAAAAGTTCTGTCATACTTAGTTTTTTCTTCCAATCATTATCATTAAAATCAATTTTCAACCAAAGGTAGCTTGATGTATATTGACAGTTAGGAAATTTTACATGGTTGGAAAATGGAGAATTCATTCCAGGTAATTTAGGTACTGACAGATAAAAGAGCAGCCACAAAACCACAGAACCCAGAGTAGACCATGGAATGGTGAGTGAAGCAGTCCTAATCTGCACTGAGCTTGCTGAGGGGCTGCATTACTAGTAAGATTGTGGAAGTAGATTCAAAGTTAGCTTAGATATGACTGGTACAATGACTGAAGCCTGCAGTGGTGCTAGTGATTGAACAGCAGGAAATCCCCCCAAAATCACTGCCATCTTAGAACTCACATAACAAAACTGACTACTTGCTATTGCATCCCTGATCCAGTAAATGCTGGTTTTTTGTCACTTATAGCAGGCCACAAACCTTGTATTCAGCTAACAAGTATTTTCATTGAGATCTTTTCCAACATTGACAATTCTATGGTTCTATGAGCATAGGCCTTAGGACCTGTGTGGTATCTGGACTTGCTGCAGTTTGGGAGCTTTGTTTCAGCCTCTAGAGCTGCAGCAGCAACTGCCTATTGACTGGATGGCTACCACCTAAATTTGTCTGATTTACACTTCACCTTGTATAGTAGTGTGGCATAGTGCCCATTCCTCACTATTTTGATATAGAAAGGCACAGCTGTAATTGCACTGTGCAGACTGAGGTATTTATGACTCCAGATTAATAATGCTGTTTATAGGAGCAGAGGCCTGGGGTGACAGCAGGGTGCTGCAAGGTTTGGACACGGGATGGCAGGCAAGGCCCTGGGGACACCAGAAACTCACTGGCCAGGTACTGACACAGGTGCAAACCCAGGGGCTGGGCAAAGCAAACTTTAGGGGCAACAGAAGGATTAAGGACAACAATGTATCACATATAAAGCTGACAGTATTCAGCACTCCCAAGTTCTTTTCCTCTGGGCAGCTTTCCAGCCACTTTGCTCCCAGCCTGTAGGGCTGCCTGAGGTTGTTGTGACTCAGGTGCAAGACATTTTGTCTTGAAGAATCTCATGCATTTGGCCTCGGCCCATCAATCTTGCCCAGATTCCTCTGCAGAGCCTTCCTACCCTCCAGCAGATCAACACTCCTGCCCAAATTGGTGTTGTCTGCAAACTCATTGAGGGTGCACTCGATCCCCTTGTCTTGACTTTTTATATAAGGTGTGGTCCCCTTTCTACCCATGGCAATATTTGGGATGTAACACCAGAATTTACATACTACCATCCTAGCTTATGTAACATCCAGTTTTCAGTTACTCTCCAGTCACTATCCAGTCACTATCCAGTCCTACAATCTCAAAGCAACTTCTTGTCTCTCACCTGCCCTTACTGGCTCATGCAGCTCCAGGTGCTGGGGATTCTCAGAGTCCGAGAGCATGTTCAGGTCCCTAAAAAGTAAGCAATTAGAAGCCTGAGACAAAAGAAACTCTTTCCTCATACCCTCATTACTGTATTAAGTAGGTAAATGAATAGTGGTTCATGACAGAAAGCAGCTCCCAAGCATGGTCCCTTCTTAGTTGATATATATTTGCAATGCTGTTAAAGAGCTGAGAAGAAAAGCCTCCTTTAAGGTGAAATCTTTAATGGATTTAATGCAAGTGTATGCATTTCTCATGATGCTTAAATGACTTTCATCTAAAGGATGAAAAATTTCACTTTTCACTAAAAGTCAAGTTATTAGTAAATTATCTTCTTTTTCTAACACCAGTAAATTCAGTGAACTGTATGTTAGTCATGAGAGGAGATTGTGGCCTGACAATGGAGTTATCATAAAGGCATATTTATTAGCATCTGATTCAGTTTGTCTCTCCTTCTGACTTTAAGAGAAAAACAGAACAAAAAGATCTCCCACAGTCACAGTGAACTCTTGCTTATTATTACATTGATGCTTTGTGCTAACAAAGGTTCCACCTTAACAACTGTAAATTAAAAAAAAAAACAAAAAAACAAAAAAAAACAAAAAAAAACCCTAAAAAACAAAAACAACCAAAAGCCATGAAAAGCCAAAAAGAAATGGAAACAGAAAGATGGGGAAAAACTCACAGTCTTACACATATTTCTGCTTCCCCACTCTGCTGAATAATAATGCTCTGGACCTCTTCATAAGTTTTCCCAGTCAAGGGGATGCCATTCCATTCCAGCACCTGCATTCCTAAGAAGGCAAAACAGCAAAAGGTCAAGGGCTCAGATTTTGACAAAGGCATCAGTTGAATCCTTCTTGCCTTGCTTTGATAAGACAATTTGATGTGACATTCAGTGAATGTTGTTCAAATGGCACAAGATATTAGCAAAGCCCTTTCACTTCACACAGATTAGACTGTTGAATATTATTGTTCCTTCAGCAATAACTTACCTGCTGAAATAAGACAGGAGATAAATCCTCTCTGATTCAAAGTATACATGCACTCTCCACAGTCTGGGTTGCATGATATTGAAAATTTTTCTAATATCAAAAACATGCACACCTACCAGCATGGCAATAAACCAAAGCATTCTATATATCAGATATTTCCTGGCCAGCCATGGTCTTGGAAGATAAATCTTTCCCGCAGTGACAAATTGCTGCTAAGAAGCTGAGCCTCAAAATGGAATTAATTTGTGAATGTGATTAGATAATTCAAATATATTGTCTTTAATTTGTCGCTTAAAAAAATACAAAAAAAATGAAGGCTGTTGGACTAACTGATTTTAATGAAAAAAATATGCCTCCACATTTCAAACATCAACCTGGTAGTATTCAGGTTTAAATTTTTCTTCCGTATCTTTTCTCATAAAAAATTGACAAAACAGATGAACATATTTCATTGTGGAGGATATAAACAGGACTATATTAATCAGGCTGAAAAATACTGAATACTGATCTAATCTGTTGTGTCTTCCAAGTGTCCCAGGACTGTCAGGAGACTCAGTATGTTTTGATATATCTGTATAAGGAAGTTTTATACTGAGTATTTACAGAGCCAATCCCTCTATAAATCATATGAGGTATATTCTGATAAGATGAGGAAGCTTTTGGTTAAGGTAAAATGCTTGCACAAAGCAAACCCTACATTCATATCTGGGATTTACAACTGAGGTTCTGAGAACTGGGTTCATGGTTTGAATTAATTAGTCATAAGGAGGACTCCAAACAGATTATCTTCTCACCAATGTACAAGTGTCAAAATCCAAGCCTCTGGCTCTAGTGGGAAAAATTGCTTAATGGGACAAGATACTGAATTATTAATAGTTCACTAAAAGCAATGCATTACAAAACGTCTGAAAACCACATCATCCACAGCAAAGAAAACCACAAACACTTAGCTTGCTACCACTTACACAGATAAAACCAAGTCTTCACCTGGGTCATATTTTAATCTCAAAATCCTGTGCTGTTGCATATAACAAATGAAATAATGAAATGAAATGTGGAGATAAACTCATAGAAAATTATGCTGCAAAACAAAATATAATGAAAAATTTCATGGAATAAATCAGACTAAAATATTTGACAATGAAAGAATATGAGAAACAAACATGCACATTTATATCCCCAAATTTTCCATATGATTCCATGAATTAGGAGTTGAAATATCAGAATTGCTCATAACTGTTGTCATCCAGAATTTATCATTTTGTTTGTAGAAGTTTACAGAAAAACAAACTGCTCAGAATGGCTAAAAAGTGGTGCTCAGAAGGAAGTAAAGCCAGCTGCTTCATGTCAAAATAGATTTGACTTTTCCTAAAATTTAGCCCCTTTCATTTACCAGCAATGGCTCAAAAACATGATCTTGCTTTTGCTTGTTAAAGCAGATCTGATTTTAAACTCAGTTCCTCTGGAATAAAGCAACAGTAATTATGAGAAAATTCATTTCCCCCTGATTTTCAGTCATACAAATATAACAGCATGAGCTTGGTCTTTAGGCTTCTAGAAAGGAAGGAACTGAATTTATTCTTGTCTTTCTTTTTTAATGTGTGCCCTCATAATGCTATCATGGCATAGGATGTAATGTATGACATTATGAACCTTATGATTAAGACAAGCTAAACCATAACTTCCATGTAGTGGCAAGGAACAAGAACAAAAGTTGAAAGATTCAGGTATTTGAAAGTTTTATTGACAAAGTACTTTGAGCTACTTGAGCTACTGTCCTGAGTTTATCAAAGCCTGCTGGTATGGCTTCAGAAGAAAATTTACTAAGGGAGCAGTAAGGCTATCATCAACCCACTTTAATTTAAAAGACTAGAAAGAAGATCTTAGCTGAGCACCACAGCAGTGCCAGGATTTGGAAAAAAAGTCTGATTTCCACTGGTGAGAGTTTCGACAGTGTGTGCAACAGCACTGCAGTCACTCACTTGTTCAGAAGGGCCATGCACACATGATAAAAGCAACAAACTGAAAGGAAATGGAATCTCAACAGCCTAAGCTAACACAGAGATCCATTTAGGCTGTCAGTACAGGGGTATTTTCTTTTTATTGTGTGTCTTGCGGGATCCATGAATGTTTGAAATTAAGAAATTTAAACACGACTGAACTGATCACTCATAGCCCTGGGGTCTAAGAAAAAAAAATGTAGACAAGAAGCTTTGTCTTGTCTCAGCATGTAAATCCTATACAAATTTTGTTCAAAAAAAAGGGTAAAGTTACAAAGAAAACCTTTAGAAGGAATGCAAGTCTAATTAATAGAAAGAAAAAAAAAGTATTAAGAAGTCACGAGAGAGTTGTGATAATTTTTTTTTCCTAAAACCAATCACATTCTGTCACTGATCTTTGGTAGACAGGTCATCATAGACACATTTCCTAAAGTTTATATGCTTCAAGTCACCAGTTTAGTAGGTAAAAAAATAAAAAAATAGGAAGATGAGTAAACATGCATTGCTCCAAGGAAATTCTGCTGACTGAGGAAGTACTAGTAATTGCCCTGATAATCACATACATAACTTCTTCTAGCATCTTTCTTTCATTATTATTTTATTGGGTGAACAACAACATATTTTTAGCAGTAACAGCCCCCACACTCTCAATCCTTCATTCCATCACCCAGGTGATAAATCTGTTAAACTGAATGTGGTTGTAAATGTAACTTCCTACTGATAAAACAGCACAAAACAAATTATAAAATATGCAGATAGAATAGATCTTTGTATCAGAGTTTCCTTCAAATGGAATGGATAATATTTATCTCAGTTTTCACCCATCTTACATGATTTCTAATATTTTCTCTCTTCTTCACTTTCAGACATAAGCTAGCTGCATGATCAAAGTTGAAATTGAAAGGAATCTGAAAATCATCCAAGGATTTGATTTCTCTAAATATGAGTCCTGACATAGTTGATTCAAATACAGAAATATTAAACTGAACCACTAAACATCTCCTGAATTTTATTCCCCTTTGTAACATAATGTACAGTATTATAAAGGTAATCTCAGTCAGTTTAGTACACTATTATACTGCAGCCTCCTTTATTCAGTATACCCAAGGCATCCAAGAAGTGGAAAAAACTGTTTACTGTGTCACTAAGAGTTTGTACTTATTTTCAACTCTACTTGTGTATAAAACCTATTAGTTTTCCATTCATTTTAAAGTCTCAGAACTGCTGTCCTACTGAAATTTAAAAATATCTAAATATTACAGTCTCATAATACAGCCTCTGATTTTGGTTGCACTATAGTTATACCCCCAGATTGCTGGGATTCATTCTCTGCTTCTTCACAGTTTGTGTTGTTTATTCTTAAGCATAATAAACATGTCAGTTTGAATTGCATTTTTCACTGATCTAATGCTCACAGAGGAAAATGAAATTGGACTCTATAGACTAGCATCTTCAATCAATAAAATGTGAATATTAGTATCTCTCTGTATCATGTCAGAATTAAAATTCAGAAACATTACTTTGAAATCCCAGAAAGTGCTATGAAAATTAAATATGCACTCAGAATAAGGAGAAACAATATAAACTTTCAGTCTGACATTCAACACTAAATTGCTTTATGGTCTATCTCACCATTTTTTTTTTTCTTTTATTTCTAAACCTTTTTGATGGCTCAAAATAGGTTGATGAAAGTCAATGTGCTAATGTATTTCCCCAAACTGCTGGGCATGAATCACACCAAAACTCATTATTTTCTGTAGACACCTTAACTTCCTCTTCCATTTGTCATTCACACTCAAGCTGAATATTTTCCACTTATTACAATAATTATTATATAGATAACACTCAGGATTCCTAAAAATGGATATGTTGCTCATCTAGTAAAAAAAATATATATAATTGACCCTCCTATGCCTCATGGCTACTACTGTAAAATGACATTTATAAAAGTATGGTCAGAGCAAATCAACCTTGTATTTGAGGTGTGCTTGGCATTTTTTAGCAGCTACATACCCCACCACTGCCTTCAGATTTAGATACATACTGGCACATGATTCCATAGATCACCCTTCAGTCTGAACCATGCTAGAGCAACAAGTATCTGCTTGTATTTGTGTGACCTAATTAAAGTTCTGACAAGTTAAATGAAGCTCAGAGTTACAGTTTATGAAAATAAGTATGATATAAATCATAAGTTTTTAGTGCTTTCACCATTACTATATCCTCAAAGATTAGTTTAGTTGCAGACAGATGATCGATTATAACATGCTGAACAAAATGTTGTGGTGCATTCTAATAATTCAGTGTTTTAGAAAACCAGTGATTTTTTTCAGCTTAGTGTTCACTGAAGCTATAGAGCAGAGTGCATTTACTTTGTTTTCAATAACATAAGAGATTATAATGATTTTGCCAGAGAAACGAGCTTCCTGTAAAATGCTGTAATTGATTTGAAAGTCTTAAACATTTCATTAGGCTGTGTTCAAAAAAAAAAAAAACCCTCTACTTTAAAAAGAAGTTGACTATGAACTCAGACTTTTAAAAATTATATATTTATATATATTTAATTTATTGTTGAATGAAAAACTCTGTTAACTTCAAGTCACCTTAAGATTTACCTAAACATTAGTGAACAATGAGGCTGCAGGAATTTCTCTTCGCTGTGTCTTTCATGAATGGTAAATAGCTAAAACCATTATTTCCCTGGGAGTTTAATGCCAGATATGAATTTAGACTAGTATATCCCTGCCTGCATTATAGATCTATATTTGTGGATTCTGAATTCAGTGAAGTTTTTTCAATTTCCCTTTTTGAGGAATAATTTATTCTTCTTTACACAAATGCAGTTCTGCTAGTCTTACTTCTTTCAGTTACTTCTGTGAATGGAATGATATTGGAGTTTGAAATTTTCCTTTGCAGGGGCAAGAATCACATGTCATGAGATGCAAAAGAGAGTTCTCAAGAATCTAGACGTACACTGTAACTAGAAGTTACAGTGTATGTCTAAAGAATCACTCACTATTAGTTTCTGTTCTGCGCTAGAATACAAATTATGACAGCAAACATGCCAAACAAAGTCTATATAAAACACCGCTCTATTGTGGTGTCTATTGAGACCTCTCTCAAAGATTTTTCAATACTCTTGGGAGTCTGAAATCACTTGGTCTGTTCTGCCTACAGAAGAGGTGACTGAGGGGAGCTCAGTCAATGGTGTACAGCTTCCTCCCAAGGGGAAGTGGAGGGGCAATACTTGTTGGAGTTCAGGGCACGTGGAAAACCCCTCGTGCTGCCCTGGGGGGTCTGAGACCCCGGCTGGGACTCCAGGAAAGCACTGCCTTTGACCTTAGTCCATGGAAAAAACTCCCCAAACTCACTGAGGAAGTAAGAACAACAAAGATTAAAAATAAATAGCAGTTTAATTTGTCACAGAGAGAAACTTTGTAGTTTTGGGTTCTTAGAATGGAGGTCGATGCAGCGACCCATGTTGTTCTTCTCCCTTCTTCTTCTTCTTCGGTGATTTAGCACTAAGACATTGTTAGAATGAATCTGAGGTAGAAATTTTGTGTCTAGAATAGGTAGTGATTATTGGTACAAAATTATAATTATAGTACGTTTTAAGAGTTAATTGGACCAGAAACCTTTAATATGACCTTGTAACCTCCGCCCAGGGGCTTTGCCAGCTTTGTCTTTCAGCCAGTTAAGCCTTGTGTGAGCGTGGCTTGCACACCATGAGATAAGAAACAATCAACATCTTCAGAGACTGAAAGCTGCAAGCTCTGCTCTTCTTTTCAAAACCCTGGTACAGGACTTTGTGGGAGAAAACATCAATTAGAGGGTTGCCAGAAAGAGAAACCCCCAACAGGTACTGATCTCTCTGTGACCAGTGATAAGACTCAAGGGAATGGCATGAAGCTCTGTCAGGGGAGTTAAGTTGGGTATTAGGAAAAGGAACAGCCTTTTCATGGAAGTGGCCACAGCACCAAGATTGCCAGGAGCATTGGATAAGGCTCTCAGGCCTTGTGATGGTGTGATGCTTTGGACTGCCCTGTGCAGGGGCAGGCTCGACGATCCTTCTGGGCTCCTTCCAGCTCAGGATAGTCTATGCTTATATTCTATGATTATATGAATGAAATATGAGTGGGAATTTATGTATGTAGAACTCCCAGAAGAATTCTGATAGAAGAAAAGAGTGATTCATGGCACATAGGATAGCATGTCATCAAGATCCTAACTCATTAAAATGTGGTTTCACAGGACACTGCTCAGGTAAGGAAAAGCAGCTTAAAAAAGACAAGGCAGAACCACACTTTAGCAAAGTACTGACTAAATCAAAGTGCAGCCTGAAACTAGACTGGCAGGAAGATAAAGAACCTGAGATAAGGCAAAAAGGACAAAGAGTAACCCAGCAACATTTTCCAGTGTCTCACAGGGTTTTGAGGTAGAGAAACAAATTATAACTATCTGTTTCTGAAAGTGTGCAAAAGGCACATCTCTGAGACCATCACACAATCATCAACTTACAAACCCAGAGGATGAGACACCCAGAAGATGCAGTTGGCACCCCTTGCTGTATGGACATACCACTTGCATGTACACATCCTGATGCTTGGGAGGAATGGGTATATTTGAAAAGTACAATAGAGAAAGAACAAATGCCAAAGAAAAAATGCTCTTAAATGAAGACACCCAACATGCTGAGTCTCTTTGGGCTTCCTGAAGAAGCTCTCCTCATACAGATCTGGAGGTCAAACCCTTGCTCAGTGAATTCCTTGCTGGTCTCCAGCAATGTCACCACTAAGGGACTACAGAGGCCGACTCAGAAAATAATGGAATTATTAAGATAATTTAAATACTGAAAGCATGCTAGGAATGAGCAAAGGCCATGGTTATGCATTGCATGCCAATGCTACTTAAGGTCATATAGAAACAAGAACAGAAAGTTTTTGTGAGTCACAATAAGCAAACACCACTGTTTAAGCAAAAAGTCAAGTCTTAATGAGAATGGCTGGAGACCTTAAAATGCCAGTCTGTCACATAAAATAGAGTGAGATCCTTACTTGATGTGTTTTAATAGGAGTCACTCTGTCGATAATCATCCTCTGTACTCTGGGAACAATTTTACAGTTCTGGCACAAAGTGATTATTCAAATATAAAGGAGAATTTAATCACTATTATCTCATTTGTGAGAGACATGTAACCTGAAAACTAAGAAAAGTGAATACATATTTCTGGCCAGTGCTATGAAGTTCTCATCTCCTGTATGTAGCTATTTTTCATATAATACATATTTTTCATAATACATATAATACATAATACATATAATACATATTTTTCATAATACATATAATACATAATACATATAATACATATTTTTCATAATACATATAATTCTCCTTTTAAGAAAAGATTTTGGAAATTATGCTCTTCATAATACAAGGTAAGGTAAATCCATGATATTATCTCTGAATCAACTTTTTTGTGTTCTAAATCAAGTTGTGCTAAATTTATTGGTAACTAGAATTACTTTATGTATGTTTGTACAAATTCCTAGCACATGCATGTCCATATCTGTAGGAAGTATGCAGAAAAAATTTGTTTGCTTATTGGCTGGTTTCAACAGACCACAAGTGAAACCACAAGTGAACCCCAAGTGAGAGTGCATAGAATTATCTTTTTATTATTATTATTATTATTATTCATCTAGTTTTGAACAGACTTAGAATAATAAAGAAAAAAACATGAAAAGCAGTATGCATGTCTGTAGGGAACAACAGCCAAGCACAAATGCATATGGCTGCTTGGTTTTACCTTCTCTTGGGTTCTGAGTCAATGTACTAATTTTTGGCTGCAAAAAGGTACGTGTCTTGCCTCAGTAGCTCTCTAGGAATTTTGGGTTGTTAATGAATGAAGAAAGGAAGGTTCCTCTTAGGATGGCACATCTTAACTGGCACTTATTTGGAATGAGATGAATCACATCCCTCAGGTATCCTTCTTCCACTTACGATTAGAAAAAGAGCCCATAATACGTGGTGAGGTAAGATATTTACTTTTCAGACACCTAAAAATATGTGTATTCATTCCCTCCTTTGCCATCTAAAGATAAATTTGTCCTAGAAAATGGAAAGGTTTTTTTTTTTTTAGTTTAGCAAACCGACAATGTACTTTATCAATGAGAAGAAACTGAAAGATAGTGAACTTCAGGTGAAAGGAATTAATGGGGCACCATCAGAGACTGAGCTGTTAGTCTGCTACAACCTGTTATCTGCTTAGAAGCAGCTGCTAGTTACTTCTGCTACAACCAGCCAGGTGAGCATCACAAGCACACCAATTAGCCTCTTTGTGCCTCAGTTTCTTTATATGTTAAAGGGCACAGTGGAAAGATAATTGTTATTGTACATTAACTTTGAGATGTCCAAGTGACAAGTGCTATTAGTAAAGCTAAGTGCATCAAAAATCTTACTAACAATAGAGTCATAGGAGGCAATACTCCTGAAGCACTAAGGGCTGGGTACTAACTCTCTAACTTTTGTATCCCTATAACTCATTCATAAAGGAATTTAGTGATAAATGCTAGGATTATTCAACTTTAAGAAATACAGGTTCCATATGTGCTAGAAAAATGAGAGACACCAATAATTACTTGTTAGAACTGTCATTTTAACAAAGTTGAAAAACTTCAGGATTTCAGTTTTCAATAATTACTCGTTCTTCCAAGTTTAGTGATAAATGTAGGCCCTCATTTTCAGGAACATCTGATTAGGAACATCAATGATAGTCCAATTTTGATGCTGGGTTCAGAGCAAAGTAGTTCCCTCATGATGCTAAGGCTGCTCGGCTCAGCCAAAGTCAGAGATCCCAAAGTAGCCTTTCATGGAAGTTCAAGCATTGTCTTGCACAATCTGAGCTAGGAACTAAGAAACAAAAGAAATCTGATTTGGTTACATGTGGTTTGGAAGTAGATTTTATGAGAGAGATCTAATCAATCTAGGTATGAAAACTTGTGCATGGTCATACTTAAGAGTGCAGTTCAAGTGGCTGCACTGGTTTTGATGTGTTAGAGTGATCTCTTCCCACCTCACTGCAGGGGACTGAGAGAAAGGCAGCATCGGGCATAGCTGTCTACAAGGGTAAAAGCACACTTTAGAACTGCAACATGAATTAGAGAAAGGAAAGTGAGCCCCTGCAATGAGGTTCATACATCTCAGTGAGGATGCAACTATAATTGTCTTAAAAATAATATAAAAAAATTAATTTCAAATTAAATACTTTCAAATAATTAATATTCCACTCATTACCTTAGAATATAATTCTGTTGATGTTTACACATCTTCAATATACTGAATATTTTTATTAACATCTCTTTATACAAATTTGAAATTCAATACTTGATCAAAGAGGTAGAATTATTCTTACAAATAGGTTCATTGTAATAAATGTAGAATTCATGCATGACAAAATAGCATTGCAAATGAATGATGCAGGATTACACCCATAGCTTTGTCATTCTCTGTAGGGTTCTTCAAAAGAAATTTGAATGCACAATTACTGAAGCTATTCTGTACATGCAAGATCGGATGGTGATTATCTGGCAGCTATATACCTAATCAACCTCTATGAATACTCACATGCATACTGATTAGCAGCAGCTGCTATTTCTTTTCATTATCTACGCTAAAACAAATGATCTCTTACCAGTCAGTCCCAGTGTATTTATGTGTTTCTTACAATCACAATTAATGTACTGAATTCACCGTGTAAGCACTTGGAAGACAAGCAAAACAAACTTATGATACCACATTCCTTGACTGACAGCTATAGCTGTACATGAAATTTGTGCCACTCCAGGGGAAGCAGTTTCCTCATGGAAGAAGTCACTGTCACCCCATGCATGACAATACAAGAATGCTCTGCAAGGCCCCTGCTTGCAGCTGATGACCACCTGTCCTAGGGTGACTTTATAATGCTTGTACCCCCAGTCATTTGTTCTGTTTGTGCTGTATATTGTTCTGTACCTTTAAGATTGTTTCTGAGAAAAAAGCAGGGAGAAGGAGAAGCGCTGATTTTGTTTTGAGAAAATTGCCTGTCTCCACATTCCTTCTCTGGAGTGTGCTCACCTGAAGTACACACAGACAGAGGGACAGAGATCTCTGCTTTTAGTTAGTTTTCAGCTAGCTGAAGCAGAGAAGTTCCCTGGAGTGTTTTTTTATTCCTTTTTCTTGGGACTGTTTAAAACTGTCCTGGACTGAAAAACCCAGAGAGACACCTGGATCTCACACCTGTGTCCCCCCAGGCCCAGGAAGGCATTTTCCAGTGTCGGAGGAACTGATGAGAGACTGAGCGAGCTGAGCTAGCCACAGCAAGGACTGTCTGAATTTACCATCTCACTTCAGAGCAATGAGAGGTTTCATTGTTTCATATTATTAATTCTTTATGCTAGTGGGCACTTTGTTTGTTAAATAATTTTTTTTTTCCACTTTTCTCTGAGGAAGTTCTTTCCTGGACTCTTGAGGGAGTGGTCATTTGGGTTTGCTTCCCAGAGGGACACTATTCAGAGGTTTTCTCCCAAATTTGCCCTAAACCAGGACACCACCAAATGGAGGACAGGGCTGGTAGCTCAGGGCTCACTTTCAAGCCTCCTGAAGGTACACAGGAGCTTTTCTGCTGAAGAAACAGCATCAAAACTCATAAGGAATAAGACAGCCTACGAATTGTGGTTTATGGTTTTGAGATAGGTCAAAAGATGAGAGTTGGGCTTGATGGAACTCTGGCAGGTAGAGGTAGGAAAGGTGCTGGAAATATGTGTCCCCAGCCTGAGTGCTCTGCAACAATGGTGTGGTGCAGATACTCAACCCACTGCTCCTGCTACTGCACAGCAACCAGAAACTGCTGCCCAAACAGGCAACCCCTTGTCCTGTAACAACAGAAGAAATCAGCCTGTCTACTCTGATGCTTTCACCACTCAGGAACTACACACTGGCCCTAAGACAAACTCTGCCCCTATTTATTCAAACTTGGGTGTCTTAATAACACATCAAAACCACACTTAAACACTGAGTTGTTACCAAATTCTCAGCACTGCATCCTCACCTTAACCCCACTGGGTATTGCAACAGCTTATTCTCCTTCAAATATATGTCCAAGTGAGATATCAAGCATTATTTTTTAAAATTCCAAATATAAATGTTAAACATTTATATTTGTAGACTTCTGTAGACTGAAGCTTGAATGTATACTGTGGGTCAAAAAAGACAAAGGAGTTCGATCACTTCACTGCTTAATCATTTAAGACACCTTTCCTTTCACCACAGCTACCAAACATGTCTGAATCTTTTTCCCAGGTGTCAAATATTAAAATTATAAGTGTCAAACAGTGTTCAAGAATGAAACAATCGTGACTGCTTTTTTTACATCAAACCACTAAATATTCTTTCCCAGGCACAAGAAGGAAAAATAGCTGCTGTACTTAACAGAATAAAAATTACATATTTTCTTTATTCTACAGAAAATTTAAGTTAAAGGACTCTCCACTCAAAGCTGAGCAACTGCATATGTGAAATATTCTGAATCAGTTATACAACAGCAGGTAAAAATAAGGCAAAATTATATGCAAGAATTAAAGGTGCCAACTGTAACTGCGAATCCCCCAAACATACTGATACAATAAAAGAGTAAGGCACGAATGATAATATATCCTTTAGAGATGAAAGTCTTTGAGCAATTCTTCTCTGGTGAAAAGTATCTAAGCAATTGCTAAATTGCCTAGGAACTCATCCCATTTCAAATGCATTTCTTTATCTTCACCAAAACTAATAATTACTTTCTCTAAAAATAACAAAACAGATTCATCTAGTTTGATTTTTTAACAGAAGATAATAAAAACTGTTTTGAATTATTGAATCGTAATATCATAGAATAGTTGGGTTGGAAGGGACTTTTAAGTTAACCTAGTTCCCAACCCCCTGCCATGGGCAGGGACACCTTCCACTAGGCCAGGTTGCTCAAAGCCCCATCCAAACTGATCTTGAAACATATACAAAAAATTTTGAAGAAAATAATAAAAGTCCAATCCCTTTTCACCAGTTCACTGCAGTGAATGGAAGCAATAGAAATATAATTTCCATTTTTTTTCCCTTTTTTGTCCTTTGCTTGGAGGCCTTCAAGAACACTCCTTATTCTACTGTATCTCTCTTCACAGTCAAATGAAAACTACCAAATCTGTAATGCATCCTGAAAGTCTGTAAATGTAAACCACATAGGAAAACTGGTCTCATTCAGAGATGCATCTCTTGAAAGCATGTTGTTTTACAAATTGGAATTCATCAAACTGACCATGATTTTACTTGTACCACTGAATTCAGTGACAGCTGAGAATGAAGCATAATGTTCAAATTGCAGTTCTAATACTAATGCTCACATTCCAGATAGGGATGATGCTACTGGGAAGGCAGGCTCAAACAAGCATGAGGAGATCTTGCAACATATATATATATATGCATCTTGCAACATATATAAACATATTACATCTATCCAGATATCACAGATATATATGTTTAATTTATGGTATCTGGTGGCTCATCTGATCAAAAAGATACACTCTTATGTTTTCTTACCTGTATTGCTTCCTGAAGAACATGACATGTGATCAGGTGATCACTAACAGCTTTTTCAGGAATAACATTTGTTTGCAGTATTATTCATTACAGCAGTCGTTTTAATTGTCCATAGTCCAACTCTTTTTTCTAATATACTCTGCAAGTGTACACATGCTGATCTAAATCCCTTGGGCTAATTATTTTGTTGATATAGTCAAGATTTTTACTGAAAGAGATAGCTATGTCCATGCAGCTGCAGCAATAAACTTGCTTAAGGATGGTCTAGAATAGTTTATGTGACTGACAGAACAGCTAGTTAAATTTCACCCATAAACAGATCAGAACACTTGGGTGCAGTAATTTAGTTTTATGTGTTGTTATATTGATGCAATTGAGGAAGCTGTGAGATGACCCCAGTTCATAAATTTAAAGCCATCAAATAGAGAAATCTTTGCATTACCCATGGGGCTTATTAAGTCTTCACCTTTAAACAATGCATATTGCATCCAAAGGTGTGATTAAGGATACTGAATGAGAAATTCTTTGTGTGAATCCTTAACAAATATAGGCAGAACCCTTTTTAGATGCCTTGCAAAAGCATTCTTGTAAAACATTCAGAATTTGGAAACTGGGGGTTGTCCATTAGGTGGCACCAAATTTTTCCATATCTATGGAAAAAGTAAGCAAAAGAGAAGTGTTTATCTGCTGTAGCTGCCAGGTGCTCTCCTAGCTAGTGTCCATTCAGAGACAGAACCTCTGAGGCGGCATTGCAGCCCATCCATGTGCACCACTGAAGGGTATTCATCCAGATAGAGCAGTGTGTGCTTCATGTTCATCTGCTGTAAAGCTGTTTTTATCATATCTATCAGTCTGTCTGCATCTTATTCAACAAGGATCACTGTCATGCTTGAGGGTATTTTCAGCTCTTGCTTTGGATCTTCACTCCTTCCAAAACAGTGGGAAGTGTTTTTCTTCTCTCATGTTCTCTACAGCTATTCAATCAAAAGGAAGCCTGCAACTAATCAGTCAGTTTCTACTGTGTGAATAGCAGAGATATTAGTATCACTGAGGTAGGCTGATACTTCTAAGAATACTACAGTGGTCTGTGAATAAGATGATGAAAGATTTATCTTTTCTTTCTTTAGTGCTGTCTAAGACTAAAACTGTTTCCACTTCCCCATTAGCACCAGTCATGAAAGTACTTTCCTAGAATTTTGATTCCTTTTATCCTTTCTTTCACACAGTTCTTTCCATTCAGTTACTTCAGACCCATCTGAAAAGTATAATCAGGTAATTTAATACATAACTTTGCTTTAGACATAAGTCAATGCTTATTTCTACTTAGCAGTTCCAAAACTGTCTGTATGAGAAGCAAATGTATGAATTATATGGATTGATTCCACTTCACCCACACTATGACAGAACTCATTTAGCAAGTGTAGAGCTCACACCATGATGAGCATTGCCTGGAATGACTCATTTCCTTTTACTGTCATCTTAAAGGTTAATTTCATGGGGTGCTCTTCAGCACATTATCTAGTAACTAAGAAATAATGAAACGTTCTGTTCATTGACTGGTCAGCACCTGCAAAGGGCCCTGTCATTGCACATGGGCAGGTAAATGGCACTCATCTTCCCCATGAAAATAGATTCTAACACTGAACATATATCATGAATACAAATGATGAACATGTGAGTTTTTTTTTCACCACACTGCTTTCCTTTGTTTTCACATTTCCTTTCCTCTAAGCAGATCATCCTAATGCCCTTTTTTTCCTTCTTCCTGCTCTTTTACACCTTATGCCTGCCATAATGCGCAGCCTAACCTTCCAACACAGGCCTGTCACATATTTATTGTGCATTTGTAATGCAGTCTGACTGCACATGAGCAGTATTACAAGTTCACAGGCCAGGTTAAAGCAATGTGGGTGCTGCTGTGCAATACAGCAGTTGTTAGCAGTCTTCTGGCTCTGATAAGTGCTCAGAAAGAGGAATTGCCTCTCAAAGTTGAATCCCCGTATAAAAGAGCATGTGGGCAGTACCAAAATTAACCCTGCTTGCCTGGGTATCTTTAAAGGCTGTTCCAGACATGCTTCCTCTTGAGGTGAGCTGTTTTGGAATGGGAAGGGAGCAGAAAGTTAACGCATGAGCCAGCAGAAAGATTCCAAATGTTTTCCCTGTTTCTTTAATTTTAGTTTCTTTTTGTAGATGTGTATCACCTCATCTCTACTCTGTCTTTACTGGCCTCTTATCAATAAATCTATAAAAAGGAAAGAAAAACAAATCAAGTCAACAGAAAATCCTTTACTCTTCCAAAGACTAGGAAGCACTCTAGTACAAGCACTACTACAGGATGATTGATCTTTATCATCAAATTGCCTGTATCATCTTTAAGGCTTTATGGACTTTTTCATATTTAATCCTTCTTGGTTATTAGCATGCCCTTTTGGTTTGGCAACAATGAGTCTCCAGGGAAAGGCCCCTTACAGTCAAAATTCATAGGTATATGCTTAATATTACATAGGTAAGTGAATCTTCAGTGGAATTCTCCTTGGCATTCAGAAGTAGACATAGAGCTGCAGCCTTATTATCCTGTATATTTGTACAATTTATACTGCGTGAATAGCAGAAGTATTAGTATCACTGAGATAGGCTGATACTTCAAAGAATACTACAGTGGTCTGTGAATAAAATGCAATTTAATAAGATTAAATTGCAAATAACTTTTTTCTTTCCTTCCATAGTATCAGAAGGCAGACACTTTTCTCCCATATTCTCCATGTAAAGTCTTACTATTACTCAAAAAATCCAATTTAAGATCTGAATTAAAGTATAGAGTTCTTCTACACATTTTATTTTGGACTGACAGTGACATAGATTAACAAGTTATGAACATAGGAATAAGGTACATACTAGATACAAAAGGTTTGTGACAGAGCAATACACTAATTAACATCCCCTTTTGTTAAAGTCAATGTAATACACCAAAAAACAAAAAATCAGTTGGAATGAGGATGACAGTGCTATTACTGGAGCATTTCATGGTTTCACTGGAAACAACGCTTAAGAAAGCTCCTGTTTCATAACCACGTGGTTTGGGGAATAACAGGAATATGTGCAATAATACCAGGGGAAATATACCTGAGATCAAGAGAAAGTAACTGTGTTGCATGTCTGCATTCTGTTAAGACAAAAAAAATACAGTGTTCCCAGACAGTACCTGAATTGCCACACTAAATAATAATCTAGGCCGTATAATTTGGAAGATGGATCAGCTGAAAATCAGAAAGCAAGATCTAACTAAAAACAAAATGGTCCAAACCACTTTTTTTAAATGAAATTCAATAGTAAACACCATTTCAGACACAGCTCTCTGTAGAAACAGAAGTATCTGAGCAACCCAGCACCATCTTTATTGGGGAAGGCCCAGAATTGAGGTTTCTTGTTCCCTTGGCAGGTACTGAACCACTGCATTTTCCCATAAAAGCAGTCAGGATCAGTTACACCATATATATGATGACTTGGAAATATTCTAAATGTTTCAAATGCAGTGTGAAGCACTTCACAGATGCTGTGTCTTTTCAGAGACTTAAGCAGAGCTCAGACCCTGGAGAACATTGCTGCTACCTGCCCATGTCTGCCAGACACCAGGGTTGGCTGTCTGAAACTTCTTTGCCTTCAAGTGTTTTACATTTTATGTTCTACTTTGATTCTGGGAAAGAAAATATCAGTACATGCTGACCTAATAAATGCTCATCCCACCACGTATCATTCACAAAATCTGATCTCCAATATGCAGAGGAAATAGCTATACTATCAGATTATTGTCATCTTACTAAATTGGATGTAACTGTCGGCAAATTCTTGCATTTTCTAATCAATTAGATCCCCCACAACCACCCAAATCATCACTCATTCAGTTTTTCCAGAAGGGATAATATTTAAGTACTGAAAAAAAACAGTTTGAAAAGTTGCCTAGAACGTACTAATGTACCTATAAGGTAATTTCATAAGTTTTCAAATGGACCATAAAATCCAAAGATCTTAATAGAGTTCCACTTGTTGTTGTATTTAGAGAAATATCAAACAGTTCTATGTCTATTTTGTATTTGAATAACTTCATTACAATCAAGGACAAATAATATAGACCCCAATGAGTTTTGGCTCAAACACTGCAGGGTCTGTAAAGGAAAAAAAAATCCACAACACATCTTCCTAATTTTCAAGCAATATTTCAGAAAACTATTTTTTTTTTAATTAGAAACAGTTTAAAAAGGTCTGTTATCAGTTAATTTTACCAAGGTTTAAAGGAATCATCAAAAGTTTTGATTCTTTAACAGAGTTTTTTTTTACAAAATGTTTTTATTTTGTTGGAATGTGGAGTAAAAATAAATATTTAAGACTTGATTTCTGCTTGATGAAGTAAGATAGAGTAAGTATAATACTCTAATACTTGATAGAGTAAGTATTTGAAAGTAAGATGGGAAGACTGGGACCACATGGGTGGGTGGTATCTGTCAATGCCAGAGAAAGAACCACAAAGCACCTGTGATGCGTGTGATCCCAGAGGACAGCAGAAGGTTGAATGGTGCCAGCAGGAGCCAAGGAAGCTTTGTGGGCAGCCTGGTGACAGCACTGCCTGCTGCTGTACTTGCTGTGCTCAGAGAAACAGGCCTTCAGACACATTCTCTGGAAGCATGGAGGGTTCTTTCCAAGAAATCCCTGGATATTCTTTCTAACAGGAACTGTTCATCAAGGTCCTGAAAAATAAATGCTGCCAAAAGCTGTGCATCTGAAAATTACTAATTGCATAGCTCCACATAAGTACTTTACAATAGCTAGGAGTAGTTTCTAATGTGATCTTAGTGGAGCGTTATTGAAAGCTAGTTATGACACCAATGACATTTACCAGCGTTCTTCAACAATTTGTATTATAAACCATCTGAAAAATGTTTTTCTCATGACCTTTGTGATGGTTCTTCACTTCATTAGCTCTGGAATATCTAGTGACTGTATTTGCCTCTTCCCTCTTATTGAAACATCCAGGTTATTTTTCTTGTTTCCATAAATCAGACATCTATTTAAGACTTTAAAAAAAACCCCTCCTTTTTTTGATAAAATTATTTCTTTTTTATTAAGAATCCAAGTTCAATTGTGCAAATTTTATAATATATCTTTTCTAGCATAATTGATTTTCATCAATAATTAATTGTTCAAGTTATTTTCAGAGTTGTTGATCATAAAGAAGGTATAAACTATAGTAGATTACATGGTACATAACAAGACTCAATGCAGGAGTGAAAAAAATCAGTAGTTGGTGTTATGCAAAGGGCCATATTTTTACTGGTCATAATATGTTTACATTTAATGCTTCTTTCCCATAGCTTTACAAAATTTATAAGTGCATCTTAGGTTTTCCCTTCTTCTTTAGATTAAAATAAAAAAAAGATCCTAAAAGCTCAGTCTGTACAGCTGCCCAACTACTTCCTAGATGCAAATTACTCTCTAACATCTCTTCTAAGTGTTGATTTTTGTTGCAGAAAAATTAAATATACAGCAATTACATTCTGAGCAGAAACATTATAAACTCATATTACATGGTTTATCTCATTGAAACTAATATTTTAAGTATATAAGAAGTTTTCTAATCAAGTATCCTTGAAAAACCCCAGTTATATTGTTCTGACAACATAGGATTAAATTAAAACTCCTTAAACTATATGTTCTGTGCTTTCTGAAGGAGGGAAAAAGTCTATTTTCTAAATGTGATTCAACCACCACAAAAGACATTTAGTAAATAAACTGTGCACAGTGTTACAGTAACCAGGTCTCAATTAATTTCCAAGTCAATTTTTGATACTGCAATTATATCTACTTCTACTTCTTTCTGTAAGGGCCACACAAGTACGGAAACAATTCTCATTCCTTCTTACAGTTCTTATTTCTTTCTCATATCTTAGCAAAAGGAAAAACTTAACTCTCAGAACAACTCAGCTCTTGCCATATTAAGAATGGAATTGAAACCATTGTCGGTGGGACAGCATAGGGAATGGCTAAACCAGGTGACAAAGATTTCCGCCTTTCTTTTTTTCGCTCTGGCAGATATTAGTTTAATTCCAACATGTTAAGTGATACACTTTGGCAGGGTGTCCTTTCTACTAACCTTATTTCCTTTAAAAAATTAATTTAAAAATATTTAAAGGCATTTTTTAATATATTGAATGTCCACTGCCACGCTTAACAAGAATAATCCTATACTTTGGACTGTTAACTATGAAAAAGAAGTACAAGGCAGAACAAAATACATGGATGAGAGGAGCACCATTGTAATTTAAGATTTACAGCTGAAGGGGAGTATTTAGGGTTTTTTTTGATTAAGTCCTGTCTAAAGAGCTTTAGGGCAAAGCTTACAACCAAACAATGGCCCTGCCTGTTACTTTCTATACATTATCTTTGATAAAGCCAGTTTCTGATGAGACAGACAAACCTGAGCCTGTAGCCCAGGGGACAGCTGTCTTCTCTTCTGACCCAGCAGAATAAGCATGGGCAGCAAAATAAATCATGAAGACTAACACTTAGAGAACAGGGTAAAATGAATACTGTTTTTTCCAATGCAGTAATAAATTAAAGCAGCCAGACTGTAAAATGGAAGTGCAGAATGAAAACATTACTGTTCGTTTAAGACTTGATCCACAGTTTATTTGAGAATTTTTCCTTCCCTTCTTGTGTTCCTTTTAATTTTGTTTCATCATTTTCCAGCTACTTTCTGCCAGATATGTAATTATCAGAGGGACTCAAGAAGGGATTCTGGCTTTTTACTATCTTTGCTTCGTGGGGACTGGAAAATCTCTTTTCACTTTGATGCCCCAATCAATGTTTCCAACTTTAGCTGTCCAAACAGAAAGCATTGCTCACTACAGTATTTTAAAACTCAGGAAGGCCTGGTGCCTACTGCACTTCCCACCAATAAATGACCAGCCAGTGACCAATAAAACCCAGAGTTACAATTGTGCCCATCTACAATTCCGGGATAAGATGGAAGTGTGACAAGAGTAGAGAGAAGGGCAGTGACTTACTGCTTCTGTTCTGGTTTTCCAACTATTTAGGTGTCCATGACCATTCCAGTCACACTACATTTTCCAAGCAACATGCAAAGCACGTCTGTGATACAACAAGAGACAGCTTTGATAAGATGGACAGCCATTACACCTGTACTGCCTTTGAAAAAGACCTTCTGAAGCAGTCTGGCCTTGCCTTTCAACACTTGGTGCTATTCAAAGGAGCCCAAAAGTGTATCAAACTGCTTGTAGAAAAGCTATTAACATTTTCTTTATAATCCTTTCATGGACTGGTCAGTAATCCAGTTGCATCCCACTGTCCTTCTGAGAGGACTTGAAAGAAATAATGTGTTTCCAGTGCCAGTAAATAACAGGCTTTAAGATGACAAGGACTTTAAAAACTACGATTGAAAATTTATGATCTGAAAACACTTGAAGGGACATATTTACAGGGCATGGCTGAAGTGAAACAGATTCTGGAAGCTACCTAGTTGGCAACTTTTACTGGACGAGTGAGAAAGCTACCTGTATTCAAAAATGTCATTGCCCAGAACTCAGGAAAATCTTTAATGTTTAAACAATGATTCTAATATTCCAACAGCCTCTACCCCATACTGATTATGACCAGATTCATCTTATTTTTTACTAGACAACAAAAGTATATTTAATCATCTTCACACATTGGCCATCTCCTCTCTAGTTTGTTCATTAGCCTTATTTACACTCTCCTCAGAGGAAGAACTGTAGATAACATAAATACACTTTTTCTCCCTTTAATGCAGACTTTGTGCATGAGGGATTGCTTAAACACAATGAACACGTTGGCTGTCTTTCAGCTTTCGTTTGCAGCCTTCCCCAGATTCAAAATTGATTGCTACCAAGGGCTCTTATATTTCACTCTTGTTTCTGGGTGGACAACTGATTGATATTTTGTAGTTGATTTTCATCTAACAATGCAGCTGCTCTCTTTATCATCATATACAAGTCCTTATACCTTTATCATAATTTTCCTTTTGATTAACTGCTTGTTCTGGGAGTAATGAAGAGCTGTGCTAACCATACTTGGACACATGTAGGTAAGAGTCCCTGACTTTCTTCTCTGCCTTTGAAGAATTTCTCAGTATATATTCTTCCATTATGAAGCCTGATGCTTCAAGTGAACTAGGTCAGAAGCCAAAGTGCACACCATGGGTGGGAGCTGTGGAGCATTCTGGTTAAGGCAGGCTTCTGACAGGGCTTCCTGGGTCTGCCTCCTTCTTCTGTGAACTGAAGGTGGGGAGCTAGGCTGCTCTCTGATGGGGGTTATTCCCCTATCATGTCTTGCTTTGGGTGGAAATCACTTCCCACTGGTCTAGATCTGGCCCTCTTTTGCCAGCATGTTGTTTGGCACACTCTGTTCATCTCATATGTCAGTTTGGTGTGGAAAATTGCTTGGTGACAAGCAGTAAATATGTTCTCCCTACTGGCTCCAGATTTGTGAGAAAGCATTCTTGCTAACACTTGTGTCTGTGGTCTGTGGATCCAAGAGGTCATAAGCTGTGCCATCCCATGTAAGTCCAAAGGAAGGCTCTAAGTCTCAACCTGAGGCATGAGTATAGTGTTATTTAAACCCATATTAGGACATTAGAGAGAGTGACCTCTGTATCAAAAGTCCTCTTACAGAATAAAATTGTGACAATTGAATGTGTAAGAAAATGTAAGACTTTATATGTGAGGGGAAAAGAAACATGAATAAAGAGGGGTAAGAGGAAATAGGGATTTCAATTCCTGAAGGCATCCTAAAGTTCTGAGATTGCAGTTTTCTAAAGATGAAAGAGATCTCTGGCATTCCCAAGGACCCACTCACTTAAAATACTTTCCTGAGGGGAAAGCAGGAAACTAGTGGTGGCCTGGGAAACTTTCAGCACAATTAAAGGCAACCAATGAATTTAGACCATCTTTTTGTTAGAAGGTTAATCAAAGTCTAAAAGGTGCTGAGTACATTTAAGAACTTATTGTCAATATTTACACTTTGATGCTGAGGACATTGGATGTGCTTTTACCTACACTTGAAGGCAGGTGGCTATGAGAGGACCCTCACAGTGTTTTCATGAGCAATGTTTCCTTCATCCTGAGAAGAGTAATTATTAATCTAGATCGAAACAAATGCTACAGGATTGGACTGAGGGGAGGGCACCAATACCTAAGATCATATCTAAGATGGTACTCTCCAACAGCAGAGCAGTTTCTCTACTCTGACCTACTTAACAGCTTTAACAGATGTCATTATCTTTCAGTGTCTGTATGTCTATCAGGTAGTTTTTCTTTCAAGAAGCTCTATTTCAGTATTTTTCATGATAAGGGTTTTTGTCTTCACTTTATATGATTTTCCTATTATTAAGCTTGGGAAGATATAATTTAAATGATCTATACATATTGAAAATAGACATGCACAGATAAGGGGTCACGACAGGTTAACAGAAGTCTGGCTAGTGCAAGGGTTGCTGAGTGAGGTATAAGCAAAGGCAGTAAGATCACCACAAATCAAGTTCACCATTACTTTTTTACCATGCTAGTTTAACAGAATTTCTAGGAGACTGGAAAGTCAGGGAGTATCTTCATCTCAGTGAACATCAGATGACCTAACCATTGCAAAACAGCTTGTCTGGCTGATTGAAAAACTTAGAAAAAAGACACCTGTTGTTCATCAGTTCCCAGGATCTCCACACAGCCTATTGCAAAAGTCCAATAAGAAAACTGGAATGCTGAGGGCATCCAGCAAATCTGTAAGAGTAGGTAAGACACATAAACATTTTATTTCTGGTCTCCATGTTCCTCTGTTTCTGAAAAATGCTGGCTGAAATGCCACTCAGTCAGTAGATCCACCAGGTGGAATATAACTGAACTGCTTCTGTCAACACGAGGGAGAGCACAGACACATCTATCAAACTGACACAATCCTTGCACTTGATGAGCTTGGTGGAATGAGCTTTCCACCTCCAGTTTTCGTTACGCCAATGAGTGATGAATCAGAGATATTTTTGACATTTGAAAGCAATTCAAGGTGAGAGAATCCAGAAAACTGGTATTTGCCAGTCAGAACTATAAATAAATTTTTCAGCACTAAGACTCCTCCAAAGCTTTTTAAATAGGCTAAAATTTTATGTTATTCCCTAAGGATAGAAAAGCTATCTCTGTGTAATTTCTTTATATGCAGTCATACAGAGACCAGGTAGGAGTTTGTCTTCCTTCATAACTCCATCCTTGTTTCTTATGCTATTGGTAGGATTTTCAGACCTGACCCAATGTTTTTAGAATTAGAGGAATTAATTAAGTTGATGAGATTTTTCACAGTGATTCATGTTCTTAGAAAGGCTAATGAGTCAAGATATTAACTTCTAATGACATTACTTGATGACTTGGTTTATACTCTAATTTATAGTCACACAGCATTTCATCAGGAAAAGTGACTCATGATTACTGCAAAAAAATAAAAAGTAATTGCATTTACAGATAATGACAGATAAAGTTTTCTATATGTTTTCTCTCTGTGGTGTGAGAGACAGCAAATAACTTAAAAAAGGAAAGAAGGCCAGCCTCTATTTTTGGAGATAGCAATATCAGCCATGTTGGTACGATTAGCAGTCTGGTTGGATTTACACAGATCAATATGAGAATGATTGAAGACCTCAGTGGATTTTAGCACTTTTGAAGGATAGAGGTTAAACGGAAACCAGCCATATTTCCACTAAGCCAACCACAACTCACAGTGAAGTAGAAAATATTCTTTGTTAATCTCAGATAGCCATCTAAAATAACAAAAAAAAAAAAAAAAAACTAGACATAAAGGCAAGACCTAAAGGTAAATGAAAGTGAGAGGAAATGTTTGTCTTGTATGTCATAGTCACAAAACATTCTGCAGGAAGCATTTTTTCTCTCTGAGAGAATATTTAGCACATCAATACTGAAACATATTCTGAGACATTGTGAGGAAAAATTCTACAGATGAAATATAGGGATTTTGACGGAGTTGATTTATGCCAACTTATCCAAGTCTGGGATACTTTTAAAAAGATCGGATCAGAAACATGACTGGACATATGATGGGACAGTGAAACAAAAGAATAAATATTTTACTGTCATATTCATCTTCCTCTAAAATAGGGATAAACATTCAAAATATATTATGTGAACAGATTAAAAAGTAAATTTCTATGTCAGATTTCTCTTGTAGTTATTGTAAATCCAAGATGTTCTTGATCACTGCTGAAATGAACCTATATGGTGAATAAAGAACTGTTTTAAACTTCAATTTCCAGAAAAATTCATGGCAAAATAAACTAAAAGACCACAGATAATTCCAATCTGTAATTGCTCATTCTCTTTTTTGAAATGTCCAGTCTTGGGGAAATGTTGAATAACCACATTTTCCTCTTTACTTGCTTGGTACTGAAACAATGCATGCGTGATCTAGCACAGTTATGAAAGACCTATTTATTTGTATGGAGGAAGCCAAAACAAATACTTGCTTCAAAACACACAAAATTAAGGTCAATTCTTTCATCATTCATGCACAAAAAATAATACCATTCTATCATTTGATGAGTGAGATACTACCCATTAAAAATGAGTATCAGAATCAACTCTATAGGCCAAAATTAAATATATTTCTTTTTAATTTTCTGTTTAATTTCATTGATATTGGAGTTTGTGCGCCATTTTTGTTGTTGTATATCATTAAAATATTGGTAAAGAAAACACCAAGGATGTAAAAAGCTGCTGGGGTGAATGCAGGTGACATTGTTTTGTAATACTCACAGAATAATTAAACTAATCTTTGCAAAAGATTTACTTATCTTTTGGGGTTTTTTTCCTGTGTACATGCTTTTATTTAAGAATAAAAAAGAAAATAAGTAGAATGAATCAGAAAAAATGTACTTTATTTTTGGCCATGGATAGGCTGACGTTTGAGGTGCATACAGATATGTAAAAGAGAACTAGAAAATAGCTATGAAAAGAGGAAGTTATAAAAAGAAGATGGCATTCATGTCATCACAGAAATACCTATTAGATAGAATGATCACATTGCAATAATCCTAGAAAATGTATTGACAGTGAAGTCAAATTCATTCCACCTAGCTTTGGTAGCCTAAAGGATGATGGGAAGTTTAATGCAGTCTTAAAGCAAATTAAAAGAAGAAGACACTTTCAGTTCTTGAAACAGAGGTCTAAGTAGATGAAACATCTGCTTTTCTGTGGACACCTCTTTTTCTCTGTTGCCTCTTTGGGCAGGTTGGATGGTTACCTTAAATTGATAAACTAACATTAGATATGACTTCAGGGAACTAAGAAAAAAAAAAATAGGGCATGTATCTGGCAGACAACTGGATCTGTTTTACCTTTGCAACTAAGAAATATAAGAAATTTCAAACATGGATACTTAGATGATCAAGAAAGGTTAAAGATTTTCAAAAGCCATGTCCATGATATATGCTGATGGTATGTGACCATGCAGACAGCATATTGACACATATTACTGAAGACATGCCATAATAATGCTCATCATGGCAACTCTCTAGCCACAGAAGTCATAAAATCAATTTCTATCAAGCCTTTTGTGCTTTAAGCATCATGGAGTTTTAGCTCTCATTCCTTGCACAAGATTACATCTGTTGTGCAAGAGAAAATGTGTGTTATAAATAATTCTAACAAGCTCCTAACAGTCCCACAGCTCCATTTTTAATAATGCATTTTTCTTACCTTCTATAAGCTTCCCCGTCTGCTCTGCATTGCCCCCAGGCAAAATCTTGGCAATGTAAGCTCCAATTTCCCCACTGCTTCCTGGAATTTCTTTCCCACCTACAACTCGGATTCCCAGTCCATTGCCTGTGATCAAAAGAAAGAAAACTTTGAATAGAAATGAAGCAATGAATAATTCACTGGAAAGAAAGGAAAAGAACAAGTCATCGGAGGTTACTGAACATCTCCCAAATAACTTTTGTCTGAGGTTGGAAGATCAGGGTTAACTGCAGTCACATCTGATGCTCTTCTAAAGACTTAACTTTGGGAAGATCTTGAGCAGCTATTGCATGACTGACAAAACAAACAATCAAGTCGCTAAAAATTACATTGAAGCTAATCTTATTTTCTTCTGACAACCCATTTGCAGCATTAGTAAATTAAATTACATTGTTAAAATCCACGTGAAGTGTGGATTCAAAGGATAGCTTTATCATATGCCTACAACATGCACGTAATTTAGCTGAGAAATTATGGTATCTGAGCTTTTAGAATCACATAATTATGTGAGAGACATTGAGAGATTGACAGGGATCCTTTAGCTTGCTCTTTCAAGCAGCAAAGTATGTACATTTACATGAACCTATACCCTGCAGATGCTATAGTTTTTCTTAATTATTTTCTTTTAATTGACATCTTTCACATCAAAGGATGTGAAAATTAACAGTGGGAAAATCATACAAAAACTTCGGTGTAAAGCATCATTAAATAACATATTTTCTTCCTTTTTAAAAAAGTAAGAGACAAAAACATTTTCATCACTCATTATTTTAGCTGGAGAGATGCAAATCACTAACCTCCCTTATGGAGAAAATAATGAGAGTGAAAATAAAAGCTTAAAACATAAAGCAATAAAATAATCTTATGCACTGCCAATTTTTCATGGTATTTGGCTTTAAAAATAAACAAAACCAACAAAACTTCCTATACTAGTTAAACAATTTTTTCTTTGAAGAAAGTTCCATATGAGATGATTCACACTTTGATCTGGGAATAAAAAGGCTTATTTACCCACCTTTATTGGGGAGCTAATAATGTAAATAAAAACATAATGGCTAAATAATTATTTTTCAATTTATTAATTTCATAAGCCAAACTGCTGAGTGATTAGACTAACCAGCTGTAGAAAGGTCACCACATCACCTCTTTGCAAAGCTTTATCTTTTTAGATTCAGGATTTTCCTTATAATGCTATTAGTGTTTCGTAAGTCAGCCCTGAGTTTGTTTCAGTGCAAGGATTGCCACATTGCATTTCTGACCAAAATGTTTTCACTAGGTTTTATATCCCACTTTAGCTAAATCAATATACTTTTTGACTCAGTTTTCCTCATAATTAGACATTTTCCAAATAATTCTTTTTTGAGAAGAGTGATTTTTGAGTTTAATTAGAACAAACTGCATTAATATTTTAAGTTAAATACCTTATTTCAGTGCAAATTTGAAATTTTGCACTGGTAGGTATGTTTATTTTTCCTAAGTTGGAAGGGAAAGGAAAACCACCATTCTAATGATGAGTCTAAATGTCCTTTAAAAAAAAAATTAGACAATACAATTTTTAAAAATAAGTACCTCATTGCATAGAGTGAATGCATACACCTATAAAAGCATTTAAACATAAGTCTATCCTGAGGACTTAGAAATTCTTGTGGGTTGCTCTGCACAGAGAATTGATCAAGCAGTATAGAAAGAGTCATTAATATGTTTATAGATCTGAAGCTCAAAACTGGGAACTATTAAGTTCAGCAAATCCAAGAAACAACTATTCTTCATATACAACACACACAAGGACACAGTATCTCAACTCACACAGTCAACACATGGAATTTTCAATATATCTGTAGGACTGGGAGGACCTCCTCAGAATCAGGATTTTATCATGATACATAGTATTTGTATTTCTACCTCTCATAGATTATTTGTGACAGAATGGCAGAGAAGTAGTTTGTGATATAAATGAGTGTACATTTGATTTCAGAGACATTCACATGAACACCTACGCTAGGGAACGGAAAACCTTGGCTGATATATTTGTTTAGTTTCTGGAGGGTATTGTCCATATTACTGCTAATAAAAGAAAGTAGTTTCCATGCTAATATATGATGATTTTTTTTCCCCTAGACACTTTGAAAGGGCTTGTAGTTTTATGTTTACAGGTTTTAGAGTCAAATGTATGACTGACATTATGTATAAAGTAGAGGAATGCTTGCTAAAGGACAATCATGGGAGTTGGTGAGTGTGTGTCTGTGTTTGTTGTAAAAACACTACTAGAAAAAATATTTAAATTACAATTTAAATTTAAATTCAGGTTAATTACAAAACCTTGATTCCTGGTAGTCAGAATGAATGAGCTACTTTTCATCCAATGAGCTCTAAGTGCTCTGTTCTGGCTGACAAAGAAATATTGCTTGAGCTTTGCTGTATTTTCTCATTTAAAGATGGGATTTCAAGCCTATTTACATTTTATCTATTGAAAACATTACTACTTTTGTTTGAGATGACATTGCCCAGTTCATAACCTTGAATGCAGATAGCTTAAAAATACCCATCATATGCTTTCTCAGATCTTTTTTCCCTTTGGTTTTGTTGTTGTTTTTATTTTTTTAATTTTGAGTCTTAATTTACATCTCTCAGGCTATTTTGATATAGCCATACATTCATCTTTCTCATTTAGATTAATGAACTTCTGTTTTCTTTAGAAGACACAGGACCAGTTAACTATCAGAAAGCAAATCACTGTGATTTAAATAACAGAAGGCACCTTTCTGAATTATGAGTATTGATTTCCATGGAAAATATCTTCAGGAAAAGATCTCTTCAAAGGGAAACTTACACCTAGAAATCCAATCCTTTTTAGGATACTTCAAAGCCAGAATACTGGAAATTAATTAAAACTGTTTTTACTGTGATCCTACTCTCTCATCTAAAGCTTTGTGATGCAGCATGCTAAGCTAAAAAAACACCTCAAAACCCTACCCTACCCAAACCAAAATATATAATGAAATACATAATAAAATATATAGTGCTAAAGTTTGACAAGGCTGATCACTCAACTAAATTGCCTTTATACTTTGGTAAACAAACAAAAAAGGAAACTAAATCACTACATTAACTTGTAAAGCACTGATTTATACAGCTGAACATACAAACAACCAGAGTTTTAAGCTTTAGGTCACCTGCCCTGTGTCCAGGGCACCTTTAGCTTTAGGTCACCTGTTTAGTGTCCAGCTGTGGGATGAGTGAGTTCACATTGCTCTTGGTGAAGGGCAGAGATGAAAGGATTGTAGTGAATGGAGTGACAATCTGGCTGGGGACTGGACACCAGCAGTGCTCCTCAGGGATCAATTCTAGGACCAAGTTTGTTCAATATGTGTGTCAAAAGTATGGATGCAGAAGTTGAATGCACCACTAGCATGCTTGTTCATGACAAAAACGGGGAGGGAACACCGTTGATGAACAAAAGGCCTTTCAGAGGAATCTAGATAGATTGGAGCATTGAGTCATGATTAATGGGATGAAACTCAGCAGGTGGAAATGCTGGACCTATGACACTGGGAACAAGCATAAGTGGGGAGAGCAATGGCTGTAAATCTGAGAGGGATCTGGGGTGTTGCTGAGCAGGAGCTCGATGTAAGTCAGCAGAGTCAGCCAAGGGGAAAAACCCCATCCTGGGTGGCATCAAACACAGACAGTGAAAAGAGCTGATTGTCCCACTGTGTCCAGCAATGGCTCAGCCTCACCTTGAGTACCAGTCTGGGTCCCATGATTTGATAAGGATTGCCAAGATCCTTGAATGTGTCTGGAGAAGGGCAAGAAGGCTGGTAAACAAGCTGGAAGGAAAGTTCCGTGAGGAGAATCTTTGGGTTTGTAAAGTTTGGAGAAAAGGCTGTGAGAGAAAACCTCATTGCTCTCTACAGCCTCCTGAGGAATGAAAATGGAGAGGGAAGTGCTGAGCTCCTCTCCCTGGTATCCAGTAATAGACCTTGTGGGAATACCAGGAAAGGTTAGAATGGGAAAGTTAAAGACTGGAACAGGCTTCTGTGGGAGGTGGTCAATGCTCCATGCCTGTCAGGGTTTAAGAGGCTTTTGAACAATGCCCTCAGCTATACACTTTTACTTTTCTTCCACCCTGAACTGGTCAGTAGCTAGACTATAAGGTTTTTGTAGGTACCTTCTGACTGAAATACTGTATTTTGTATTGCATTGTGTTCTATTCTATCCTATTCTATTCTAGTCTAGTCTAGTCTATTCTTCCATTCCATTCCATTCCATTCCATTCCATTCCATTCCATTCCATTCCATTCCATTCCATTCCATTCCATTCCATTCCATGCTAGCAAAGACTTGAAATGCTTAATAACTACAGAGTTATTTTTATGAGAAATCCATATTTGGAGGAAAAAAAATTGAATGGCCTTTTTGCTTTTTGGCAATTAATCAACTCTGTGACTTTCAAAAGGACATTTCACTTGTTATTTCATATCCTTCCAGACACCATAAACTGTTTCATTCCATGTATACATATATATACATATATATATATATATAATATATTATCTGTAACCAACAACCTGACATTAATAAATTCTGTCACCAGTCACCTGACAAGCATTACTGCAAATGCATTTTCAAAAATTCATCACTCTTTTTTTCCTTATTTCCACCATGAGGTAATTTCTGTCCCTTTAGATATATTTATTCTGAACGTCTGTAGCTCAGACACTATGAAATCCTATCTCCTTGTATATTTCATTGTGTCACAGTAGCAACACGGTAGAAAGACTGTAATTTACTTTGCTGGAATATGCTGACTATAACCTGACCTCTGTAATTACAATTTAGTCTTTTTTGTCCCTTATGAAGATAACAAAGATCAGACTGTTGCCAATCTGTTGCTGTTGCTCTCAGGTCACAGGGAAGATCACAAAATTTTACCATCTTTTCGCTGCTTTGCTGAGCAGCTCCATTATAGCCATTAGAGTATAAACAGTCTAGATTTCCTGGAACCATATCAGCATCCAAGCAATTATTAGACTTGCCTTTTCAAACAAATGCTGATAACCCCTCACATAAGTTAAAGGTTAAAGGAAAGAAAGAAAGAGAAAAAAAAAAAGCAGAGAAAAACCGAACAACTAAAGGCGCAGCAGGGTTTTTATGGTCCTGATTTTACACAAAAGTGAAAAATAATCTTCCAGGGATGCTTTCTCTCATGAAAGTAAATAGCATTCCAGCAGCAAAGGCAAGGACTGATTATGTTTAATCATCATATAGGTCCTGTGCAGTAGCAACAACTTCAGCACATACAGGAGAATGCTGGCACATGACCCAGAAGTTCTGTGCAAACATTGTTCATGTGTTAGCTCAAGCAAATAATTCTTCTGGACTAATTTTTGAAAGTATGAAACCATTTGTCTCTCTAATCATATGAGCAAGGAAAGTGAAGAAGCAATTAGAATGTACAACAGATTTTCAGTAACCACACGTGTTTGTGTAAATTGGCATAGTATGAGCTTCAGCAGCAATCTGACTTTTGCCACAGCTAGAAATAAAGCTATATGAATTTTTAATAGAATTTTAAGTGACTGAACTTTAAGAATGATATTTTAAAAGTGCTATTGATTTTGATTTCTAAGAGCCTTAAAGTATACCCTTTAAGATGGTAGCTGAAACTCACTATTTCTGTAAACCCATGGTAATTTAAAAACCTTTGGATATTGTGTGCTTTGAAGTGAAACTATACAGAAGTAAAATTGGAAAAACTGAGATGGGCTTAAACCTCAACTTGCAGGGCTACAACACCTATCTCTGAGTAGGTTGAAATGGGAGATATGCTTAAATCTCATAATAGAGATTAAGTGTTGTGTTTCAGATCCAGGAACCAATGCACAGACTTGTCCAAATATGTTTTTCATCACCTTCTAATAATATAAAAAATCCCCCAAACCAGAACAAAACCATAATGGTGAATTATGGCAAGGAAGCCCAAGGGATGATCTTTTTTTGGTCAAGGTCCACTGGCAGCAAATGCATGAAGAAAGCATGCAAATGAGACATTAGGCATGAAAGGCTTTGTAACGTGCCAATATACCATGTTAGAGCAATGAGAACATAGCCACCAAATTAAACAATATGAAGCCTTTCAACACTATCTGGCTGCGAACAGAGACAGAACACATCTTCCTCCTGTGTTCATTTACTAGACATTATCTCCTCATTCCTCCTACAGCCTTATCTAGACCAGACATACGCTAGGGTGCTGGTAGGCCCTTATCTGCTGGAACAATTTTATACTCAGTTCCATTGTCTATACGGAACAGAAGGCTCAAACAGAATAAAAACATCACTTCTTCTCTTCAAGACTTCTTTTAGAGAGGTTAGAGTTAAAAGTACCATGAAGAAATGCAAGCTATTTAGACTTTGTAGTTGTGAAAAAGCAAACTCTAAAGTCTGCAGAACAGATAGAAAGGAAACATGACAAAGCAAACAAAAACAAGTTAACTTAGGAACTTAAAAATAGCAGGAAAAATAATGTGCATAATAAAATCCAGCCTAAAATTTATTTGCATTGTTATTCTTATGCAATTCTGTGGAATACATAATGTGATGATTCATATCAGAGGTTGGTTGTCTATATAGGTAGAACATTTTCAAGAGCATCCTCAGGAGAATTGTTTTGGTGCTTCTAACAAAATTGGCTTAAATGAAGTTGTTTCCTAGAAACATGGTTATATCTACTCAGCTATTGCATTTTTTGGCCATTAGCAATTAAGGCATAAAATACACATGAAGTCAAATCACGAGCTGATGAAATTCAGGTATATTGCAGTTGTTTTAATAGTACAGCATTGATGTATATCAGCTGCAAATCTGCTTCATGCTGATCTGCACGCTGGTTATCATCCTGAAGGATCATGAAGCATTTTATGAATTAGCTTCTTGAAGCATTTATCACATCTATTTGGAAAGAAGATAAAGGTCTCTCCTTTTTGGATGATCTGACACATCAGAATCTTTGGTGCCATCTTTGGTAGACTGTAGATTTGTATCTATAAAATCCCTTGTAGGTACTGAGTTTCATCTGTGTTTAGTGATAGACTGACAGCTGAACCTCCATGGAAATCTGGGGGCTTGACTGACCTCTAACATTCAGTTTTGCAGTGATCTGTTTATGTAGCCTTTTCTGCATGACAGCTATGAAAGCAAATGGAACCTTTACAGCCAGCAGACACGTTGCCCTCTCAATTACCTCCACTCAAGTGCCTCAACAAGTGTTCATACACTGAAAAATGCATAAACAACTGAGCTGACAAAAAGATTTCATGGAAAGTATTTCAAATACACACCCTAGTGCTTATTTTAATTTCATTAAAATAATTTGGAGAAAAGAGACATAAATTTGGAACATATGGTCTGTACCTCTACAGTGTTTCTAACACACAGAAGAATTTGTTTGTTTTTGTTTAGAAAAGTTTAATGGTACTGAGTTTCTAAAATTGATATTAAGACAAAACCAGACATCTCTCTTTCCTTTTATTCCCAGTCCTGTCCTCATTTACTACCATGTGACTCCCCAGGAAAATTTCTGATGTAGCCTGACTGTAACAGCTCAGTCCCTCTCTGTTTATGATTTTACCTTATGTGCCATGTCTCTGATAAGGAGTGTTTGAGGGAATCATGGCCATTAATTAGGGATTAGGTCCTTCCCCCAGTGACAAGGGAATATTATAGGAGGGTATTGCTTGTTTTTTGTGCAAAGTATTATCTCAGTTCTTCACAACAATAAAGGAAAGAAGTAGGTTAAGTAATCCTCTAAGAGTATGAGGACAGGAGGTGGGTTGTAGTTCTCACTCTAACTTCTCATATTAGACATAGATCGTGACTATATTTAACATGGTTTTAATTGATTACTAATCATATATTCATTGAAGTTTAGTATTTTGCTGTAAGAATTAATTTTGCTGAACTTGCAGGTGAGAGAATCCTAAATATATAGGGTTGTTTATTTAGAGACTCACTATAGCAGTGAGGTTTTGGTATAGGAAAACTCTTTGAATTCCCTTCCTCTCCATCTGGATAAGCACTGCACGAGCTGGCACACTGCAGAAGTGTGGTGTTGTTTGCAGGAATAAGCAATCTTTGTAGAGACTGAGCTGAGGCATGTCTGACGTGTGTACAGCATTACAGCTACTCTGTAATTCTACTTGCAGTTTTACTGACATCACTGCTGAGGTGGAGATTAGGTATGCAGCCTTCTGCCCACCATCTGATTCAGTTCTTTGCTCCAGTACAAAGTTTTCAGATTTTTCTGAATTGTTTCTCTGCTTTTTTTTTTTTTTTCTTTTTTTTTTTTTTTTTCTTTTTTTTTTTTCTTTTTTTTTCTTTTTTTTTTTTTTTTTTCCCAGAATTGAAGAGGCTGTTCCCCAACACAGACACTCTGGCTGCTCAAAGGTACATTTTTTCCTGGAAACACAGAACATCCCTCCTTTCAAAAAGGAAGAATTACTTCTGACTCAGCCTTTGTGAGGTAAAGGGGTAAAAATTACCTTTGACTGATTGCAGTCATTGTACCTATAGACCTACTGAGACGTGTCTGCCTTGTTAGATTTTCCCTCCTATGTGCCTAAACAGCTTCCTAATCAGGAATAACACAATGCAAATTATCTTTGCAACATTTCCAAAGGTATTGCCAGTGCTTTCATTACCCTCGGTAGCCATGTCCTTAATTCTCTTTTTCAAATATAATGATGGTGTGATAAAAAACAGAAGAGAAAATTCTGGCAGTATAAAAAAGCACTTGTGCTGCTCTGCTAAAGGATCCAAAAGGAACAAGGGACTCTCAGTGAAAACAAACAGTGAGTTTCTGGAGCATTAAACACTGCTATATTATCATTCACTGATCGCTGCTGTCATTGCTTTGGCACCTTAGCATAACCATGATGTCAATTCAACATTTTTTGTTGGGTTTTTGTTTTGTTTTTGTCCTTAACTGCAAATTATTAATCAGTCTTTGCAGAGTAAATTCTTGGAAATTCCTTCACACCTCTCAGCATTGTCTAAGAACGAGACACTGCATATCTCAAAAAGTAAATCTGTATGCTCTAGATTACAGCATATAATGAAGAAACAAGAACCTTCAAGAGAGCAGCCAGTGAGAGAGTATACATTTATTTTTCATTCAGCACTACTATTCTCTTGCCATCACAATTTTGGCTCAGTTCCTCAATCCTCAAACACCTCATTCACATGCCAAAATTCACATTATATGCTTCTGGGTTTCAAAATTGTGCCAGGTTATGTAAGAGGCATCAAAGGCTTCTGTACCTCAGAGTCAGTTTTCATTAATCAAGAAAGCAAATAAACCAAACACATGTGCACATAATATTTAGTGAAAAAGCTTAAATTTTAAAATACTTTGGACTAGTCTTATTATTGATATTCAAAATGTTGCAAATTTTGGATTCATAACCAGGCAGTAACTTGTACTCTGGTAAGATTATGATGAGACCTGTGTAATTCAACTTATAATGATGACATTAGGATGAAATCTTATCCTACAGTTACAGCTGCTGTGTTAGAGTAGGTTATCTGGGCTGACCCAGCACACTGAATCATTAATGCTCAGGCTGGCCCAAGAACTCCAGTGAGATGAGATAATGGGCTGAAGCACTGGCCAGTTTCCCAGCAAAGCAGCTGGTCAACCGTTACAGGAATTCTCCAAGTGGGAATTTTGTACGGTTTAGGGCATTTCCCTACGTAATTCCTGCTTGTGCACACTCCAGTTAAGATTCATAATTGTACACTGAAGGTGTGCTCATGAATCCCCTGAGGAGAATCTGTCTGTCTCAGGCATCTCCCCAGGCAGCTCCTGCTTCAGAACTGACTAAACTGCACATAGATCATCTAAAACATAAGTATAAACTGCTCCTGTATGTGCAGAAATGATCACATGGAAGAGGGTTTTTGTGCATAGCCAAGACTGAGGATGTTTTGTACATACTGTGAGGAAATCAGAGGCAATGGATGTACCCATGTTGTTGTGGTCACCCAGGACCACAGACCAGCTGGCTTGGAAGAATCATCAACAAAAAAGTTCAGCTAAAGGTGCTAATGAAAAGGTGTTTTCAACAGTGACTTCTCTCTTGGAAAGATCTGACTCCCCATGTGATTGTGGGTTTTAACATACACACTTCTGTGTTTATGCAACAAGTATAAATGCAGACAGAATGAGTCAACACCTCATTTTGGTACTTTTGATAAGAAAGAAGGGCAGGGAGAAAGTAAGACCAAAAAGAGGCAAAGGGAACAAATGAAAACAAAGAAAGAAAGAGAAAGAAACCAGCCAAGGAAGCAATCAGACATGGAATCTAGATGAATATCCAAAACCCTTGTAATGACATAACTCTGATGGTAGAAAAGTATACATTTTTTAATTTACCAGTATCTTAAGTAACTTTGGCTGCATAATAGACTTCTATGTCTTCCTCTGGTTAATAATCATTGCCTGGTTAATAAGCACGGATATTTACTATTAGCTTGCAGATAATGTTTAATAAAATTTAACTATTTTTAAAACCATGGGCCTGTCTCTGGTAGAGGTAATTTGGAAAGCTGAAGGCTAAGCATAAAAAACTGCACATTTGAAGAGAGTTTTCATGTACTTAAATCATTCAGATACTTGAGAGAAGGGAAGGAAGGGAGGTGCATAATCAAAGAATTATGGTACTTCAAAGATGTATAAAGGGTGAAAACTACAATTAATTCTTCTTTTTCAGGGCCACCTTATTCTAGCTTTGGCTCTTTTCTGTACAATTTACATTTAGACCTTTAAACATTTGTTGGGAAATCTATGTATGCATCATGAAGAAATATATCTGTGCAGGTCTCCAAGCATGTATCTGGACTAAACCACAAAAGGGATTACAGCTTGCCGACAGAACCAACTTTGATTTCTCCAATTATAATTTAAGCACAATATTATATAGCTATAGCAGCAAGCAATCCCAGTGTGGGCTATTTAACCTTAGCAGGACCCTGAGTAAATTTTTGATCCTATGTGACCTCATTTGTGCAGGGCATTAGTAAATGAGATGTCAATATCTACACCTTGGGTTTCCTAGCACTGCTCACAAGGCATTTTCCCTGAGGCACAGTGTGTTGCTGTGATTGCCAGCATGAGATTAAGTTGAGAATTTGGGATAAGCATTTCCCACTACATAAGGGTAAGTAATTTTACATTGGAGAGCAGGCTCCAGCAACACTAAATCACGAGCTTTACAACTGTGTGGTTGTAATTCCTCTTATTTTTGAGTAAGAGAGCAGCTTGGATCACAGCATTACTCATCAGCCCGCAGGGCAAAGATCCCTACAAGGATGCCAAGGAGCTCCTGTGGGCTGGGAGGGCCTGGAGCAGCACAGGCTGACACACACAGAGCTGGAAGCTCCTTTCAGACTGGGCTGTGTGGGTGGAGGGGTCTTTCTGCAGCCTGAAATCATGGGTGGTTGTTACTCTGACTAACAAGAAAATACCTCATAATGCATACAGAACATTCATTTAACACCCTAAATACGAGGTGGGTACCGAGGATGGAAATTATCAAGACTTTACTGCCAGAAGCCCTGTGAAAACAATATTTAGCAATTCAAGTAAGTTCATGCCACTTTCTACTTAATGCTCAAGGGAATACCAGGGCTGGCAGTCGGTAATTACTTCTGTGCAGAAACAGAGTTTGACACACACTATTAGAATTTTTTTAAGCAAATTAAAAGAAAGCCTCATGGTTTCATGACAAAACCTTAAAGCATCTACCTCCAAAAGAACAAAAACAGTGTCTTGAAATTACTTTGATTTCCATATCAGTATGTGAGTATCTCATATCAGATGTGAGAAAGGGTGAAATTCCAAAAGCTCAGACAGACAGACCCTACCTGTGTCAGTGTCAGGGGAAAAAAGAGAATAAATCTGAAGTCCTGTGATAAAGTTCTCCATGTGAAGATATCACAGAAAAATGGGATCTGATTGTTCTTCTAACCCTCTCTATGGAGAGAGCAAGGTAAAGTTCCAGAACAGAAAGAATAAAATTCTCAGTTCTGTACATGTTGAACACCTACACAAGCTTATTTTATAAAGACTCATGCAGAGAATATAGAGTTACATAAAAAGCAACAGCAAAACAGACTGTTCATATGGATAACACAACAGATTTTCCTGTTTTTAATGTCTGTATAGCTTATATATCTTGAACAGATGTCATGACCTTTTTTATGCACTGCTGCTTTCTGTTAGAGCCAACAAGCAAGATTTAAAATGACCACTGAATTTCCTGCTGCATAGACACAGAAACAATTTTTAATGCTGGAAATCCTTTGTATAATGCATGCTAATTAAATTAATTATCACGTCTGTTAGAGGGTTTTTTTACCTGAGACTGTGTGATCCTTTGGGTCTCTCAGTAGTTTGAGCCTTGTATGAGGGAAAATGTACTGCAGGGGCTTCCCATTTATCTAAGGAACACAAATACACACATCATAAAAAGATAAACCAACAACAATTGCATCAATAATTTCAGACAGTTGAAACAGAACCAAGCAAACTTATTTCATCTGGGGAAATATCACAAGTCGTCAATTCAAAAACTCTCCCAAGTTTGAAGACACTTGTCAGACTGCAAGTTCCTTCTGTGGGGTAATGAATATTTGCTTCCATAACTCTAGGTTAATTTAAAATATGGCCCTAATTCTGATTTTTCTGAGTGATTAGAAGGTGGCCACTCTCTTCTGTAGCTTCTTTTAACCTCAATTCTTTATTCAGGCAATTTTTAACATAAGAAAAAAACAAAACATTATTCCTGTATTTTTTATAAAATTGTTTTCTTAGACATGTAAAGAAAATGTTAGTTTAATGAGTTACTGCTTTAGTTTCAGCAAAACCACATGGTCCAATGTATCTCTTGCCTTCAAATTCCAAAAGCCATCTGAAAGACCCAAACTTAAACTTGCAGTACTACATTATGTATGAAAATGCACATCATTTACCTGGGCTGATCTTAGACCACATCAAAGCTGAAAGCAATGCATCCTACACCAGACTCTAAAGAGCCACTCTTCCTGTTGAAATGATCCCACCTGCCCCATGGCTTGGGCATAGGAGGGGCCAAGCTGCAGGGACTGACCCACTTTCCAGGGATGCCCCGAGCACACACCAAAAGGCATCTGCAGGGTGTTGGTTGCAACACTCCCCTCACAGCCATCCCAGTCCCCCTTTGCCTGCAGTTTTGGTCTTTTGGTTGTACAGCTGAACCCATCACTTCTCTGCCTTTGCATGTCAGTTCCAGGCCTGGGGGATGCACTCGGGCCAAAAGGAGGGAGCATGACTGTGCCTGCTCCAGGGTGGCAGCTCAGGAGCCAAGGGGACAATATTATTCAGCATGGCAATGCAGCAGCTTGAGTGTATCAGCAGCCTGCTGCCAAGTGTTTATTACTATTATTTATATTTAAGTAGCATCTAAAGGGATTAAGCTCCTCCTGAGCCAAGCACTTCAAACCTTGCTCAGCCCTGGAGAGTTTATGAAGTTAATGGATAGCACACATAAATTATGGGAAGGGAAACAGAGAAGTCAAGGTACTTGCTTAACTCAATCCCACAGTAAGCAGGAGAGTTTAAACATCTGTTGTCATAATTCAGTTAATTATCCAGTCAATGATGTTGCATCTAGAAGACTCAAATCCTCCCATAACACAGTGAGAGTAATATTGACTGTAATTAATGTCAGACATAAAGGAGATCATGGATTTGGTAGCGGACAAGTACTCCAGAATAAATCAGAGCACGAGATCGGGCAGACATTTGAATTTATCATGGGATTTTGTCAGAATACAGAGTCTAATGCTACCAGAAGTGTAGAAAGTTCCATGAGGCTTCCATGCTCATTAATGGATAGGGAAAGTATTTTGTTTTTAACGACACTGTCAGAAATTCAGCAAGTTTTATATAACAATAAAAGTGATGCATTTGTCACAGGTAGCTTACACAAAATTGTAAAAAAATCTGAAAAATGCATCTAATTTTATATTGAAATTAATAAAAAAATGTGAAATATTGCTGTTTACAAGAAGTGTATGAACACATTTGAATAGGTCCTTAGCTGGGATCCATTTGGGTGGGAGCAAGTCAATTTAACTGAGGAAAGCTGCAGCTCTGAAACTTCAATTCATATTATTTTACTTGCTCCATCTTCCTTCATTGTTTTAATAAATAACAATCCAAGAAATGCAATGCCATATTGTACATGACTGCTAACAAATACATCAGAAAATATAGACCAGATCCTTCTTTAACCTATTACTTCCTCATTACTTACAGAATTTTATGAGAAGAATAAATCTTTGTGATTCATATAGGTCTGAATTAAAGCACTGAATTTTATTAGCATCTAGGGTAGTATATTACTCTTTTACTGTTGGTGGGAATCAGTACTTAAATTGAACATGTCATTAGGCTTTTACTTTCAGACTCTTAAATTTGTGAAAGTGGCAGAACAAATAGGAAAAAACCCAGTAGTTACTGTAAATAGATAATACCAAGAACAATTACATAGTTCTTGATGTTTTGCTATAATCATTAATGAGCAAATTTATCTGAAATCTACTAGAATATTTGAAAACCTGTAATACACACACTATTCTGAAATTTATCAGAAAATTTACTAGAATATTTCAAAACCTGTAGAACACAAATTATTTTGTGTTTCCAATTGTTCACATCTTCTTACTTCCACTTAAGCTGGTTTCTGTTCACCTGAATATATGCCAGGAATTCCTTCTAGCTGACTCTTCTCCCAGTGAAGACAGAGAGGGACCCCACTGAAGCCACACAACTGTGACAGTGGAAATCCAAACTGGTGCAGAGGGGCCATCTTTCCACTGCACAGATGCAAGAGTGCAGAACATGTAGTGGAGAACAAGTCCACAAGCCCAGACTTAGGTCACAGGGCAAAAGTTGATTTGATCCAACTTATCTGCTACAAACCCCAGATTTCTGCCATCTATCCCTGCCATGAAGATCCTTCCTCACATCTCTGGGAGCACTCAGTACTCTTGCTTTGTAGTTCAGCACTGGCATATCATCTTCTTCCTCAGGAAATGTAAGCTCTGGTCATGTGTTTCATGTAATTAGTCAGCTCAAAGGCCCTCCAAAAAAGGAATGAATGGGAAAAAATTGTGCTGAGGGTTTCTAAGTCTGCTACAGAAGATGAATTTAAAAATACATTTAATTTCCTGTTGTCTTTAAGTGTTTTGTCTGATAAACAAGCACTATGGAAGCCTCATAAAAGTGAATATTAAAAGTTAAAGAGGATAATCAAGAAGAAAAAATTTCCTCAGTGCTGTATTTAAGAAATAAATTTCATTAATTGTATTTTAATATTCCAGGCCATAGCCACACCTATAACATATTAACTGATTTTTGGATTGGATCACCAAAGTCATAGCTGTTCCTGGTTTTAAATATTGCTGCATCTTCTTTTCTACTGCTGTTAGACAGGGCCTGATGACTCTCAGTAGCTACAGATGGTTGTTGTCCCCTGGGAAATACCATTTTCAAGGGAAACTTTACCTGAGGTAGGTGTCCAGGAAGAAGATGGTGGATGCTCAAGGTGATGGGTTAGGTTGTATCCATCCTAATTCCTGAATACCACAGGTACTTGCATGAGCACAGAAGGCCTGTGCAGGCTGGTACCAATATTTTCTCCAGCTGTGGTAATTCTGCCCCTTTGAACCTCCAAATTCCCTCTGTGCAGAGCACAAATGTCAAGTTTTCTAGAAATCTTCAAGGTGGAAAGTTTTTGTTTTTTTTTCTGCTGATAGGTTCCCAGTGGTCAGGATAATTTGCAGAAGACACAGTGAATAAAAACTCTACAAACACAATGTTCCTGCTCATTAATAAATTGCAAAGTGAGTTGCATTTTCTTCTGAAATTAGGTAAACTCAACACTGACCTTTGCTCCAGAAGTCATTCTGGCATGCAGAGAGAAAAACATTTCTGAGTGACTAAGAAATGAGGCAGCACCAGCTAAATTCCTTTGTGAATTACAGTGAGGGGGTGGCTAACAACACTTTCTTTAAATTAAATATTTTAACAATTACACTAAAGTTGGAAATGTGTCATTTCTCATCATATTTCCAGAGAATCTCAAGCACAAAATTACACCCCCCCAACCAAGTATCTAACAGAAAATAGTTTACTACAATTTAAAATAAATTCTCCTTGCTAGTTGGAAAACAATCAACACTAAGTAGATGGACTTCAAAAATGTGGAACAGAAGTTTGCAGGTAGTCTTCTGTATCTCTGTCACAAATTATATTTTCTCATTTTAGCCTCAATGCTCACATTATGACCCATTTTTTCATAATTTCTAAATATCCAAGTGCCCCTAAAAAGGCTTGACTTAAATTTCAAGAGATTGGTTGTGACCCATGAATGAAGAGAAAAGCTTATAATTTTTTCGGGTGTTTAGAAATAGTGGATTGCATTCAAAAGGTTTCATGTCTAGGACCCTTGCCTTCTTTTTGTGATTAGAAAACCATTGCCTAAGTGATGGCAATATCGTGGTATTATGATGAGTTTAGGATTTTATTATTCATTTAGGGCTTAAAAAGACCCATCTATGATGTCCGGAAGTACTTAAAACCCCTCACTGAAAAACTACTTATTGCCTCTTAATACACTCTCACTATCCATGTCCTTGTCATGAAATTTTACTGCCCTGGAACCCCCTCCTACTGTTCTTTCCCAAACCATTTGTAACAGCCAGTTTAGTTCAGGATATGCAAATAATTTTCACAGAAACAATAAGAAATAAACCTCCTGATGTCTGGAGGTTTAAAGAAGTTGCTGGTGAACTGGCAGTGACTAAACAAACTGTTGAGGTCAACAGTGATGGGAATTCTACAATAGATTATATATTGATAAGATTTTACCCTCCTCAGGGAAGCAGTCCAGAATCAATACATTGGGAAATGGCTATTAAGATATTCAACTGAACTGCAATTTAATGTGATTTCAGAATACTAAATAGCACCACAGAAGTTGCTATAGAAACAAATATATTTTAATATTTATAATACAGTATGTGAGCTTAATCTGCTAGGTTATAAGGAATCCATGGAAACCTGGAGGTTCAGGGTTGTCACTCCACTGCATTCTTTCTTCAAAAGCTCAGTTGTGCTTTATTTATTACCTTCAGTTGTACAGGCTCTGTGGGATGTAATCAAGAAGTTCTGATTTCATCTAGTAAGAAAATTGGTATTTCACATGTGTGAATCAAAATCTTCTGGAATACACATATTGTAGTGGTCATCAAAATATTTTAATTTTTTAACACAGAAGATCATAAAAATAGCAAATTTAGAGCCAATAAGTGTATTTGCAAACAGTGATTGACACATTACAAGCAGATGAGTGCTATTGATGCAAAATATTCTTTCTGTGGCTGGTTTGAGCTCAGTAAGGGATATTAAGGGAGTTGTAATGGCTCAATTCCTGTGCTAACCAGAAAACTTCCCTCCTAACTGATTTCAGGAAATCATCTGCAACTAAGGAAGCTCTGGGTGAAGGTGGATATGTTCAGATGGTTCTGGATGGAGAATGACTTGCCATTTTTGTCTCCAGGGAACATTAGACTTGGACACGACAGGTTCCTGTGCAGGACTGAGGTGTGGATACAGGAGACAGACAGCATGGCATGAATTCAGTAACCCTTTTGTTACACACAGGGCTGAATAAGCCCCTTGGGAGGGGTTACTTTGCCTCACCACTCTTGTTGGCCTGATATGGTTTCTTTGCCTTCATCACTTGAAAATATCATACTAATGCTAAAAAAATAGAGATACCAATGCTAAAAAAATAGATATGTTAATACTGATTTACTTGCTTCTATTGCTGAGTATTTCACAACTCAGCGTGGAGCTAATGGAACTTTTATTAAAATATCTCTGGCCCTTTTTATCTTGTCACAAAGCAATTTAATTTCTGGATGTGTCTGAAAATATATTCATTTTTAAGTTATCTTAAACAAATGTTCACAGAAGACAAGCTTTGAGTAACATTTTGATTAGGTAGACGATGTGGAGTTGGTGAGACCTGGCATTTCTCCTTTCTGCAGAGTCATTTGATACTATTTTGTACTGGTGTGTGACTGACAGTAGCTAACCTGGATGGAAAGAGAAGAAGGGACTTGTAGAGCTTCTCCTTATACATCACTTCCTCTCTTCTGTTGAGGGTTTACATGGCATCAGACAGAATTATTTAGAACATGTTCACTCTCCAATTTACACCCCATATTTCACAAAATTTTAAGAAATGCCTTTGTCAAGATTTTAGTGCTGTATCTCTATTTCCTTGTAAGCATGGGGATATCGCAACAGCTTGAGTTAGCAAAAAACCCCATATTTTCTTCCTGGAAATATCCAGGAAAACAAAAACTTCTAGACGTTTTAAACTTCCTACTGAAAATTTTGAACAAAATTTTGAGCAAAATCTTTCTGCAAAATTTTGAACAAAATTTTTCAACCAGTCCCAGTGTAGAACTATTTATATGAGAGAAAAAAGCAAAGATCAGATCTCTGTGACTAAGACCTTGCCCTGGAACTGATTCCCAGGAAAAAAGCTCTGGAGCTCTAGAAGGTAAGTGTATCTTAGTAACCACCTCCTATCACAGAGCTCAGCGTTAGCAGTAATCCTTTTGAACAAACCTGATTTTCAAGGAAAATTTTCAATTTAAACTCAGAAAGCTGTAGTGGTAAAATACAATTATGTATGCTTAGAATAATAAATATTTCTCATGAGCATTAAAGTGCTCAGAGAGACAGTTTTTTAAACTATTTCCAGTGATATTAAGAGCTGTTAAGACTCCAAAACATCCTTTATCTTGCAATTAAGTTGATTCATAGAACCATAGATCTATTTGAATAGATTTCTATAAGAATTGTATCATGTAAAGCCCTTTTTCTCAACAAGAAATGAGTAGGCTCAGGACGACCTAGGGTTTGTGAATCTCAATAGATGCTAGGGATAGGAAAAGAGGGAATAACAAATGACAGCTTGTATTTTAAGATATTTTAACATTTACTTCGTAAAATCTACGCCATTGCTTCATAAAAACCACATTTGATTGTAAAATGTCAGTGAAAATGCTCACCAGCATAAAACTTTTAAAGGCTGCATGACACTGGGATTTTCCTGTTTGGTATGTTAACTGAGAAATTAACGTGAGCAATATAAGCTATTAAGTATCACAAAGGGGCCTTGCAATACCTTCTTTCAGAATTACAGGATTGTTAAGGCTGTAAGAAATATCTAAGATGATCAAGTCCAACTGTCAACCCAGTATCACCACCATGTTCACCACAAACCATGTCTGCAAATGCCATATTCACATTTTTTCCTGATCACTTCCAGGGATGATGACTCCAACATTTCCTTGGGCTGCCTGTTCCAATGCTTGACCACCCCTTCCATGAAGACATTTTTCCTGTATATCTAACCTAAACATTTCCTGGTGCAATTTAAGGTTATTTCATCCTGTCTTGCAGAAATGCACTCATTGTTTTCATTGGATCTCACGTAAAAATGTAATCTAAATCAAAACATGAAAATATATCAGGATATAACCTAAATCAATCAGTAAAAATGACAACTGATATAAACAACTAAAACCTTAGAGATTTGAAACACATAAGCTTTGTTAATAAAAAGTGGAAATGAGATGTTACACTAAGACAAACTAGATTACAAAGTTGGCAAGCTTGAAAAGCAATCTATGGTATTTTTCTTCCTCTCTCTAATAAATATTCTAAGTATTAGATTGAGAAAGTCTGGCTGATTTATTCAATAATTAACCAGAGACAGTTGGGATTATACTTACCATCTGAAAGTGGAAAAAATGTCAACAGGATAAAGAAATTATTTCCCTTCAACTACTGAAAGAAGGGACTTGAATTTGGATGGGATAAAACTGGTAAGGGAAAATTAGACTAACTCTTTTCTTTTTTCTTTTTTTCTTCTTTTTTTCACCAATCTTTCACTTAAGGTGTAGATATTTTCAGTTATATTTCAAAAGTCAAGAGACAACCTGCAAAATTAACACCAAATTGTAGAGGAAAATTAATCTAATTTCATTATCAAATGCTGCTGATGAATACAGGTTCAACAGCACCTCAGCTGAATGCAGCTGGATTTTGAGTAATTCTGTAGTTCCTATAGGAACCGTTGGACAGCATGATTAAATTATCAATCATTTAAAAACTAGAGGCACATCTTATTTCACAGCTTACTTGATCTTGGTGTTGACTTAGTGGTCGAGAGTGTGACAACTTCTCTGGCAGCCTTCTGTCAAGGATGTGTCCATTCTCCAAACGAGGCTCTCTGGGCTTGTCAAACCAATCTGTTTCCTCCCGACGGAGATGATAGGCTTTGAAAACCAAGGACAGGTCAAATGCTCTGGGTCCAGTGCTGGGCAAAGGGCAAGAATGTGCATTGTGCATAGCAAACATGCAGAGTGGTTACTAATTGGCCATGCAGCTAAAGCAGAGTAAGAGGTGAGACTTGAGACATTGAACTTGAGCATTATTTAGCTGTGAGACAGCAAAGGGAGAAGATTCTGTTTATGTCAGAACCATGGATATTAAATACAGAAGAAATCTACAAAGTGCTATAGCCACTTCCTCCTTCTGGCAGCTAAGAAATGCACTGCAGATTTCACATATCTCTAAAATGTTTGTTGAGAAAAATTTAGTCATATTCGTTATTTTGCAGCAGACCAAGAAAAAACCCCAAACAAACTCAGAAAATCCAAATCAAAACCCAAAATAACCAACCCTCAAAATGTAAACTCCACTAATTCCCAAATTTCTGCACTGAATATTGTTCAAAATATTTTGGAAATAATCTAGAACTACATATAAGAAAATTACTAATTAAGAAGATAGGAAATCAACTTATGTAACTGAAATTCTAAGCAGAAATATTACAGGTGTTCTCATTTTTAATTCCATCCCCCGATTTTGCAGTATGAACCTTTGTGTATGGATTTTAAATGTTCTTTCTGCAAAAATTCTACAAGATTAATATTCTGTTTACAACAGTAAATGTTGTATTAAGCACATTATGGAGATCAAATAATGTAATTTCACTGAAATCAGTTTTGCAAATGTATATGTTTACTCTGACTATTGGGTCAACTGACATAGGTGTGACTCCATTGGGATCAGAATCATGTTCTGTGTTGGCAATCAGTGTTAACCGATGCATTATTCAGGTAATGCAATGTAGAATGTAAGGCAAGTTTGAATTTTATGCTTTATTAAGCAAGATAAATTTGGAAATCAAAGGAAGATGACATTTGTTTCAGCAAAACCACAAGGAATTGCAAACCTTAAATAAGGTCAGTTTTTGCTATAGTAACAAGAGTAAATGTGCGTGACACAGAAAAGGATTTAAAAGGAAAAATGGTAGTAGTTATAATCTTTCCTTTTTAGTCAGGAAACTAAACATTATCTATTTGGTTTAAAAAATGATTTAAAAAAAAGGTAATAGGTAAAAAGAAAGTTGTGTTTTTTCATTACTATTTTCTTAAATTTTTCCTAAAGGAAGAATAATTTATATGCATGATTTTTTTTTGGAAAAGAATACACTGTACGTGGTAAAACCAACATTCTATATTATATTAAGCCTTCAGAAAATTTTTAATCTTGATTCAGATGTTATGCAGTCTTCCTTCATGACTGCACAAACTTAATCAACATGAAATGGTTTGTTTAATATTATTTGGATAGACATACATGAATTAACAGAAACATCATTAGAGGTTGATGCTTATCTTGCTACCGATTAGTTATTGATTAACTGCTATCAATAAACCATTATGATCTAGCATGCAAATTTTTCATGCTTTACACATTTATGCCAGTTGACCAGTCCCTGCACAAATCAGGTTCATTCATAACTCATCCTGACAAAACTTCTTTCTGAAGATTGCATGGAGAACCTAATTTAAATTCCTGACCCCAGATGCTAATCATGGCTATCACAATCTGTGTCATCATCTGAGCAGATGAAAGAATGATTTTTTTTTTTCCTCCTGCCCCTGTTGAAATAACTTTTCCTGGATTACGACTCTTGAAAACTTAGAATTCCATGCAGCAGTTCAGAACAGCCTATATTTTTTTAATCAAACTGTGATGAATGTGTGTACTTTATTGAAATTTTAGAAGTTATAAATATATGTGTATACAGACACACACACACACCGCACTCACATGTACACACACACCCCATTGGGTTTGGCTTGCACAGCTGGGATTTGTTACAGCTGAAAAACAGCCAAGATGAGCCACCGACAGTCTCAGAGGAGTCATCCTTCTATTCTAAGGCTAACAGAATGCAGCCAGATGATTCTATCACACAGATTAACCAGGTGAGATTGAACTCCAGGCCATGGGATCCAAGAAACTCAATCAGAGAAGTAACAGTGATCATTCTAATTCCCACAGATGAAAAATTGCAAAGAATCAGCTGTGTTGATATCTTGATGTCTTGATAGCTCAACTTTAAGCTTCTAAACTCTGTAGAAGCATTTTCAAATTGGCATATAAAAGAAAAAAATACTTGAGCTGAGAAAAGGTACATTTCATACCTTCTGAACAGCAAGGGCTATTTATATTCATAAAACTGAGTACTAGCTTCAGCGTTCTTGAAAATTAGTATCTTTAGCATACTTAATAACGTGTGGAAAGTGGCAGCTGTGGGGTTGACAGAGATCTATCTGCTGGATCAGAGTTTTCATGGTACTGGGAACCCTGAGAAAATTCCAGGTGTTTCAAGACCTCAAAATGCTGTTTATTTTCAATGGGCAGCTCTGGACCTGCTTTTTGACACTAAGGCTAATTTTTAAACCTGTTTGAATTCTGGAATCCCAGTGCAAGCACTACTTATATGTAGCATGGTTTTAAGATTTGTTACAGTATGTACTCAGTGAACAGCAGAAGGTTTGGACTGAAAGTCCTATTTGCATTCTCTTCTAGTATTTGTTATAGGATGCCACTTATAAAAAATTAACATAAAGTCAAACATATCTCTGAGTTTGAACCAAAGAAAAACAATTTAAATTTGATATTTTAACTAAAATTAATTTTTAAAAGTCTCTTTAGATGATAAATCAAGCTGTAGCACAAGAAGAAATTTTCTGAAGCCAGTGCTTAAGACTGATTTCTTTTAATGAAATCTCATCAAGACCATGCAGCAGTTACTTAAAATAAAGAGCAGCTGCAAAGAAAATTGTTCTAAAAGGTTGGATGAAACATGCCAGGATAGCTGCCCACTGCCAGGGCATCAGATCATTACAAAGAGTGCAGTCCCTAAAAAAGAAGGCCATAACTTTCTGTAGAAACGTAATTGCTTCTTTTGAACACTTTTTATCTTACTTTCAAATTATAGGAATTATTTTCAATATAGGTTACTTGCTATTAGACTGCATATTTGAAAATAATGTCATGAAGTGTTTTGGTTTCCCAAGAAACAGGCCATTTGTGAAGACAAAATTTGAAATTAGAAAAAGACTGCTGAAAGGGGAAGCCCTGAGTGACATATCAATCTAAAAGAGAATATGTGAATTGAATTAGAATTCTACTGAAAGGGTCTAACTAATCAGAGACTGATTTAAAACTGGAATGTGTTTAATTTGAACATGCATGTCTCATACAAATATATATGAGAAATATAATGCACTGTAGGGCAGATATATAATTCCCTATGGCCTGTTCATATGAGGTAGAATAGCATCAAACTGGATTTTTTTTGTCCAGGTTTGTTCTCCTTAGTTTTCAGGATGAAAAGTCCTGTATCTTTCACAATGTGACTCTAGAATGACCTGTGAAAGTCACAAGCTGAGAGGAGACAAGATAGCATCTGCTTGTTTAGAAAGAATGATATGAGTTGCAACTCAGGGAGTTCCTCTCAACTGCTTTCAGATTTAATTATAGGACTCTGTGTGCTAAGAATTGAAGGACAATAAAAACAGTTAAGCTTCTGATAAATATCAAAAAAGCTGATGACCCTGAGTCTCTCCTGAAACACAGAGTGCATGAGAGGGTTATAAATATCTAAGAAATATGAAGAGAAACTTACAGAACAATGCCCTTAGTATGAAGTATGAGAAAGGCAAATAGATCTTTTTTTCTAATGCTTATGAAAGATTCAGCATGTGTGAAAAACCAATAATGCAATAATGAACGGAGGTTAGTAGAAATGATAAAATAGACCATACTACTTCATAATCATGCAAATGTGTCTTTTGAGACAATCATTGCCATTTACAGACAATAGAGCGCATGCAAAGTCTCCTTTATTGTGCAGTAAATACACATAAGAAAAAGTTAAGGGAGCGCATACAATTTTGAACATATTCATTTCATTTGCCTTCAAACTGTCTTTATGATTTTTAAACAATTTAGAATATATTAAATCTGAACTGACTCAAACAAAACTGATACATAATTTGCAATCATTAAGTACTCAACATCAGCTTTAACATTCTGCTGTACTTATTCAGAAGAAGCATTTTTAATTGCACTATTTATAATACATCAGAAAGGTTCCTTTCATGAACTTAAGTGAGATAAACTCTTGTGCTTATTTGGCAGACGTGTATGGGGTGCATATAAAACCAGCTACACTGCATAACTTATCAACAGAAGTAAAATACTTTATGTAAGTTTATTGAAGGATGAGATTGTCTTGCACCATTCAAATGACAAATTATCTTACATAATCACAATTCTGAATGCACAGAAGTCCACGTGACAGGATGTTTTCAACAAACATATGTAGAATGTTATTTTGCTATCACGTTAAGCTCTATATGGTTCTAACATATAGTATGTACTTAATGAACAGACTATTTCTATATAAACACAGATTTAAATTGGTGCATCGGGAGATGGAATTATAACTTTTTGAATTCTACCATGAAATTTCATGCACATAAAATTACTGGAGTTTTTTAGAGATTTGGGAGATTATTTCCAAATCCCAACAAAAACCATTTCAAATAAGTTCAATGATTCACGGTCACTGGAGAGAGCTGCACATAAAGACTGATGGCAGAGTCCGTATTGTACATGGAATGTTCTACACAGTATCATTGAAAAGCAGACATAAACAAGTGAAAAGGAAAATGCACAAGCAAACCGAAAGGAAAGCAAATCAACAACAATATAGTAGCATGCTATAGTAGCTTAACATCATCCAGAAACTGTTAGGGTAAAATAAAAAAATATCAAATAAGACAAAACAAATCAACCCCCAAAAAGGTAGATACACAGAAGATGCACCAAGGAACAGAAAAAGAACAAGTCTTTGAAGTGTAACAAAAATCAGACACATGCATAGAAATGAGGATTTGCGTTGTGATAGTAAGATACCAGTCTGAGGCCTAATTTACCTTCACTGTCTGACATGGCATGCTGGAAGTCATCCATGATGAAGGCTATATCTCGATCATAGCCTCGAGTCCGTGACTCCTCCCTCATATGCTGCTGGACCTCAGGTAATGAATGGCTCGATCCAAACTGGTCCCTGGTATCTGCAGATATTGGTGGCAAGGGTCCAGCTGCTGCTCTTGCCATTCCCATTGGCTGTCCAACAGGACTTAGTGGGCTCTCCTCCTCTGAGTTCTGTGCTACTATTGGGATCCTTCCCCTGCTTTGGCTAATAGGTAGACTGGTGGGTTTTGTTCTTCCAGAAGGTGCTGCATGGCTAAAGGAAACATCTAAAGGTTCAGTTTCTTGGGCTTTCAGTCTCAAAGAAGAACTGGAAGAATCCCTTTTCAATGACAAATCGAGCCCATACACTGAGGAGGGCCTAGATGAGGGCCTAGATCTACTACCACTGCTATAAGACTTGTCTGCTTCATCCTGTAGTGCTGATCTCATTGTTGGACCTAGTGCAGTCCCAAGGCCTGCTCCAATGGATGACGTCAGTGGTGGCCCCATGTACTTCTGTTGGTCACTGATGTTTTTTCTAAGGCCATAAGTGATATCATCCTGAAGAAGCCTTGCCCTAGTAGTAATTCCCCCAAGTGTTGAAGTGCTAGAAGTCATATAGCTTGAATAGTCAGGCTCAAGGTCTCTGCTTTCTTGGATAGGTGAAAACTTTGTTAGTTTGGGGTCTATCAAAGCTTTCTTGTGTTTTGACTGCTTCTGGTAAAGGAGGGCTGCTGGCAGCTGCTTAGCAGCCTGTTTCTCAAGAGTAAGCCTACCTATGCTGTATTTCTCAGATTTTGGAAAATGCCTGTAGCTGCCCTCTCCATGGTAATACTGTGACAGGCCAGCCAGATGATCGAGACTTTCTGCACCTCTACGGAACTCTTGCTTTATCTGGTGTTTCAACAGTTTGAGCTCATAAGGGTCCTCCATTGGGTCTTCATCAGCTTTAACATAGGAATGTAACCTAGAGGAAGTTTGCAGTGGCGCTAGGAAGTCTGACACTTCTTGTGCTCTCCTGGCCTCAGTTGTGCGAAGAAGTCGATCTGTTTTGGTCAGATCTTTCTCATGGAGGCTAAAACTGGAACCAAGAGCTCCTGTTCCTTTAGTAAGTTCTCCTATATCATCAATCAGCACATAATTTCTGGGTGTATGGTGGTGGTCTATATCTGCATAGAATGAATCTGCAGATATGCTTGATATAGGGCTGCTTGCTATGCTGTTTCTCTCATCTAGTCCTATCCTTAAGTCCAATGTAGAGTATTTACTGCCCAGCTGGGAAACTGCATAACTATTGTCAGTTGAAGCTGGTGCTATCATGAGAGGCTGATTGCGAATTACATCATAGTTTGTTGTTATCTTAGGCTCCAAATATAATGTGGTCTGTCTTGGCTTTGGCTGTATCACCATCATCTGCGATGGGAGTTGATATGATGGCTGTTGAGATGGCGGAGGTTGAGCCTGTGGGGTATAGGACATGGTAGCTCCTGTTTGGAATGCTGTCTGTGTCTGATAGGGTGAAACCTGCTGGTGATACAAAGGCTGCTGTTGTTGGTAATGTGACTGCTGTGTGAACTGAGTTGGTGCTTGAGTTGGCAGGGCAGGAGATGAATACTGATATTGAGCATATGGGCTTGTAGCAGGGGCAAACTGTGTTTCTGGCTGGGTTTGTGGTGGCATAAACTGGTTAAATTCTGTCTGGGGTGCGGTACGTGGTCTTTCCAAGCCATGCTGAGTTTCTATTCTGGTTGACCTGGTATTATTAACTTCACTGTCTGACATATAATCACGTTCTTCTGCTACTCCTTGGAGATAGGCACGCTCTCTCTTTTCTCTTTCTTTTAGTAGGGCTTCTTTCCTCCTATTAATGCCCATTTCCAAGTATCTCAACTTGGCATCTATTTCTTTCTCCTCCTCATCTAGCTCTGCTTGCTTCTTCCTAAGCTTGGCTGATTCACGTTCAACCAGATCCAATTCCCTGTCTATATCCTGAAGAATTTTGGCTCTGGCCATAGTGGTGGTCCTACAAATCCTTCTCCGTGAAACTGATCCCACAGAAGCATATGGGGACTGAGTTCCTGCTGTTGCTTCCTCTGGAGGTGGATTGGGCAGAGTCCTCTTCACCTTCTTTTGAGTGCTGGATGGAGTCATGCTTGAAGAACCTTTGGACTGCAATAGAAGAAAAATGACTGAATCACTATTCTGCAGGGAAATTAATCACAAATTATTTAAATATTTTCAGGGTATGAATTTTTAACTTAACCACATGCTTTCCATAAGACAGAAGAAATTTTATATCTGTGATTAGGCAGAAGAAAGAAGAAATGAAAATGGCTATCAGTCTCCTAAAGACGAGCAATCTAATGCAAAAATAAAGGTGACACCCACTAGGACTTTGTTTAGCCTAAGATTAAAAAATCTACCTTATATTCTTAATATTGAATCAATGATAATTTAAAAGTTTTCTTTTTTTTTTTAATTTATGCATGTTTATACATAAACATATTCGATGCATATGTGTGTGGAAGGGGAATATATATATATATATATATATATACACATTTACACCTCCCTTTTATATAACAGTTAATTTAATTTAAAAATCTGTGTAATTATAAACGTACTTATATACACAATCATATTTAAATTTATATATAATCTGTAGGGTCAAATAGATGACTCTGAGCCAGACACTGGATGCATACCCACAGGCTATAATTTTTAGTGAAATCCAGAAAACAAAGCAGAACTTTCTAGTGACATGACAGGTAGTTCTTACATGATCTTGTAGTTCTTGCCTCATTTCTGATGCTATATATATTATTTTTTTTCAGGGGATTTTCTTGTCCCTTACAAAACTGGTATAAGCTTTGTTCAGTTCACTGAAGACTTTCATAAGTGAAATTTGTTCCGGTTAGAAAGATTCAGTTGAAACTTAAAAAAACTTAAGCAGTATAAAATTATAACAATTTAATTCTGTCCAGATGTCCAGACTTTCCCACAGTTAATAAGAGAAGAGTGATTCATCCTGATGTAGAACTATCTACCTTAGACTGATAAGTAATTTTTTAGAGGTGCCAATCTCTCTTTGCCAGCTAGAAAAGCAGACAATGCAACTGGTTAGATGCAATGCAATTTGCATCCTAAAGTACTAATGTTTTGAAATTTTTTTCTTAGTTTTGAAGTTTAGGCTCCCACGCAATGTATACAGATTAAGAAGGGGGACCTGAATGATTTTGAATTTGTATCCCATCTCCCTAATATCTTCTTACAAATTTTGCCTTAGCAAAAGTAATTAATCTACACACATACACTGAAATAAAGGAAAAATCAGCTCAGCCATTGCAGAATGCAGACATGCTAATTGCAACATATGGAGACAATTTAGCCCAGTTTAATAAGGGAAAAATAAAACAAATATTGATCAGATTGACTCTCCTGACTCTGCAGGCAAGGACAACATTTCTGCAAGGATTAACTGCTTTTAATTAAAAATGGCATTTTTGAAATAAATGGTACTTAATTCAGATAAGATATAAATAATATTAATTTTAAATAGGAGTTTAAAAATCAGTATTTTCTCAGTTTATTTTAATATTATGTCAACAAACTGTACAAGTTTTTAAGAAGTATTGACAATTCCCTTTTGCTGGTCCTTCGTTATCTATCTTTAAAAAATTATAATAATCAACACATCGTTTCCCACAGATCTTTACGAAACATTCACCACCTTTTCAAGTTCCATTTAAGCTCTTTTATTCTCTTCATCTAAATTCCTTAAACTTTTGCATGTTTTGGTTTTCAATAAAAACAATTAAATCTTTTCAGCTTCCTGTGGCCATTTCACAAATCCATGTTGAGCCAACAAATCAAAGGAGCTAATTTTGTCTTGCTCAATGTGCACTTAAAAGTAAAGACAAATTAATCATCTACAGTAGGTCTAGTTGGCTAATGTTTTATATTGCGAAATCAGTGTAATACCACTGTTATTTCCCCCTCCTGAACTGAAATAGGAATCACAGATGGTGAAGTTGTCACAGATGGTCACTGGTATTGGGAAGTGCTATTAATAAAACAGTCATTAAGAGGTCTACAATACTTTATGGAATTAATATTTTCAGATAATAGTTAAGTTGGCGATGCATAAATCTCAGCGTTAGACTACTATGCATTTTAATTAAAAAAATTTAGTTTTTAGGTCTCTCTGTATATGAAGAAACTTAGACTAATAGACTATAGAAAGATGTACCACTTGTTTTTGAAAAAGAATTGATAACCTCTGGTTTTAAACTACTCTTCTCACAAAAGGAAGACTTAATTACTTTTACTTGAGATTTATACTGGGACAAGAAAAAGAAAATTAGTACTGTGATAAAATGTGTGTCTGTTTCTTGTTCCTGGATATCTCCATCATCACCAGCATGCTCCCTGGGAACTGTCTTAGTAGAATGAAGGGAAGATCAACTGCAGTATTTTGACAGACAAATTTAAAGTGGCTGTTATTAGTTTGTCATTTCCTTTGAATTTGTTAAATAGCATAAAAAAAAAAGCCAATTTAGAGTTGATCTTTGCCAAATTCTAATCTCTTTATCAAAAAGAATTGGGAGTGGAAAGGAGTAATTGTGCTTTCTAGTGCCATCTCTGTATTTCTGGTCATTGTCTCACATTATGCTTATTTTACATTTGAAGTACTCAAAGAAAGATGGGGAAGAAACTTTCTTGAGACTACTCTGGAGCCACATAAACCTATCAAATACAAGCAAGCATTCTTAGACCTTACAATCACTGGTTAAATAAATTAGATGTCAGACAGGTGACTTTAGCAAGCTCTCTGCCTTTATAAATAATGAAGTTTTCTACTATATTTTACCATGATTTCCATCTTAATTTAGACAGTTTACTTCAAGCTAACTATTAGCATCCTCACTAATTTTTAAAAATATTTTTTTGTTTAGCAAATGATCACTCTAAAGGTTGAGTGTAACTAGAAGTAAATTATTCTGGTTTTTGTTTTACCATGATGATCATAAAAATGTTATTACTTTATTGCTGATCCTTGTATAATTTTACAATAGTCTGGGAAATCCCTTCAGAGTGGACCTAATGGTAGTCAGATCTGCTTATGAGCTAAGCTGACCTTGTCACAAGCCCAAAGCTTGTGCTTGAAATAAAACTACAATTGGTGATCTCCCCAGCATTACAAACTAATAACTGAGAAACAAATTATTTTCCCCTTCCACCACCACGCCTTAAGCCAAACAAAGTTTTGAAATAAACATAGGAAGAAATGTTCCTAGTCTTGCAGTTCAGTGACAAGATAACATCACAGTCAGGAAGTCAAAAGACTGAGCTGAAGGTTGCATGCAAACACATTTAGCAAAATCTTGCTTTTCTGCCTTGCCAATACACATTAGTATTGACATGAGTTATCGTCTGAGGCTGAATTTATAGAGGTCATCTGGACAAAGGCTTTTGAACTCTGTTAAATTGTGTGGTGACTTTGGAATAACTCCTTTGCAGTGACCATCCCTGTTCCTTGCGAATCTTTCTAAAAATACCTTTTTCTACCTACTTTTGTCTCTTTTAATTTGATGTCATTTGTTGCCAAAGCCAGCTAGACTCTGACCCACTACAAGAATCATTCAAGTACTGGGAAATACTAATATGTTTTGCTGATTTTTATCTGTTTTAAAGAGAGAGTTTTTTTACTCTGAGGGACTGAATGGCTCAGGATACCTGTGATGAATTTCTACCTCTAAACACTGTGTTTGACTCTAGCTAAGCAATCTTTCTTGTCTTCTCCTCAAATGAGTTTTTGAACATGATATGCTGCTCTTCATTCAGGTAGCCATGTTTGGATATTAGTTTCATTTGCTTAGAAGCTCAAGTTTCACACTTGAGCATACAACTCTTGGATACTTATTGAATGTTTTGAAGTTTACTAGTAAAAATGAAATCCTTACTATTCATTCCTCTTTTAAAATTTTCTGTGATCACAACACAAACTTCAACTTCTTTGGTAGTTTTGAGAGCTGACAAAACATACCTGCACTTATATACATATCTTTTGTATACGTAGGGAAAAATTCTGAAAATAATATAGACAATATGTATACATAAGTCCATTTGCAGAAGCTAATTACAATTGTGATGACAGCATCTTATTTGTTTATCATCACCAGACTCTCTAGATAATAAACACAGTGATGTCAGACTACTAAAGCCTGTGGTGCTGTGAAAAGCAAAGGTAAAGTGGGTTTTAGATGAGGCTACTCCTCTGCCACAATCCCAAGAAGACTCATCAGCCTGGGGAAAATCCTGTTCTGTACTGCAGAAGAACAAAACCTCACCTTTTGTAGGGCTAGGTTCCCTGAAACATTTGATGCTAATTTGCAACAGACTTGAAATATCAACAGAAAGCTGGCTGTGTACTGTTTTTTCTGCTACCAGTGAAACTGCAAATAATATTTTTTGTCTTCAAACAAGGACCATGCAGTCAATAAACTCACTCAGAAAACTTATGACTAGCATCAGGCTGAGAGATGAATGCTGATAGCTTAATGAAATTACTGGGAAAAAACTGTTTTCACCGGATAAGATATTGGGTAGTGGAGGGATCAAAATTACTCTCCTATTCAGAAAAAAAATCACCTAGGGTCGGGACCAATGTAGATTGTTAAAGTGAAGCCTGTGCTGTAACTCACTTTCCTGCTCTCACATCTTGGATTTTTCATGTAACAAAAACCTTTCCAAATGTAACCCCTTCCAAGTCCCAAAATGGACATTTAAATTGGCAATTGTAAGACTGTTGTTCTACTTATAAAGTGTTGGAATGTGTTGCTCAGTATTATAGCATGTGCTCTTCATTGTTAGAAATGTATCAGAAGAGACACAAATTTTGCCAATTCAATATTTTAAACATCTAATTTGCTACAAAGAATCCATGGAAATCTGTTATCGTTCATTAAGGACTTCTCAGTAATTTAACAGTATCTTTAAAATTGCTTGCAAATGAGACCCAACTCGTAAAGACATACTAACATAATACACTAGTATTAGATTACTTCATTTTAAGTATGGAATCCTTAACTGTATCTTCTTATAGGTGCAGAGGTCCTGAACAATGTTTTGTAACTTGTCCTGTGCAAAAAAAGTTTCTCATGTGAGTTTTTATGGACACTTCTAGACTTAATATCTATTATGTGGTAACTGCTGATGAGAAGGGACCACTTTTGTTAACCCCTGGTTAATAAACATTAGAGCAAGAATATTGAGGAGCTTCTCTCCACTGCCTAAGGCTGACATAAGGACACTACTATAGCATAAAGAACCACAGAAGCTGGGAACCCTCCAATGAAGCCATCAGGTTAAGGGAAGCAGATGAGTTGTGTATGGTATGGTAAGGAAAATACATAGAAACATATTTTTAATAAAAGCTGGTCTCATCAGCAGTGCTTAGAATGGAGTAATACATGCTCTGAACAAATTTTACCAATAGTAAAACCTTATCATACAACCATTACTGCCTTGGCTTGTGTGCCATTGCTGGCAAGGGGAAGATTAATTTGATGAGCTGAATTTGGCCTTGTATTGGGGAGAGAAATACTCTGCTTCATGATTAATATACTAGAGCTTTCCCTCAATGTAACTCTTGTCTTTTTCTTTTCTGCAAGAATTTTGCTCTGGGGACTGAGCAGTCAGGCAGAAAACTAGTTTCTAAATCACTACACAGCAGCACTGAGATGCCAGTCATTCTGATTTTCTCTAGATAGTGTGTGGGGGTTTTTTTGTTTAGTTTTTTTAAATTATTATTTTCTTTACTACTTTGGAGTCCTCAAAAGACAAATTTCTTTTCTTTTAACACCAATATAAATGTTTATAAATAGTCTAATCTAAAATAATACAAAATTTTCAGGTTTTTTTGTTGTCATTCGTGTCAGTCAGAGCCATTCATTCCTCAGATAAACACTTTTGTACTTTCCATCTCCTTACTCCTTTCATTTTCTCTGTGAAATTGTTTGAAATTGCCATTTTCACTTCAAATGCAAGGGGGACAGCACAGTGCACTTCCTAACAGCTGACGTCATGTGAGATATCAACTTCTGTCCTCAGTTAAACACATAAAAGCCCATATGCTTCTTTTGATCTTGAGGGGAGAAGGGAGAAATTCAAAGGGAATTTGATATGCAAACTACAGACAGCTGTAGCCCTTACACTGTGATTTTCAAAGGGATCTAGAGCTACATTTCATTTACTTTATGAGAGCAGATGTAATAGGTGTTCTCAGTTGTTGGCAAAGAAGACAGCTTTACACAGACTGACCGATTTGTGATTTATTTGGAACAGGCTGAAAATTTGCCTATAAAGGGTAACAGGGCAAGTCTCTTCTCAATTTCTAAAAATTAGAAATAGCAGTTTGAATCAGCAGTAACAGATCATTGAAAAATCAGTTTGCAAGAAAAAATGAAATCCATTGTTTTGAACCTTTGATTTAAATAGTATAATTGGAACAACAGCCCATGTATGTGCATTCAAAGGATTTTAGAAAAAATACACATTTTTCACAAGCTAACATTTTTATTCCCTTACCTTACATCTACAGATCATACCTATAATGTTTGCTTCTTCTGCTCACCAAAGAGAGTCCTTTTAACCAGTTGCCTAAGTATAATTCACCACTTTTTGTAATTTTTTTTCTTTCATAGCTTAAGCCTTATGCAAAAGGGAAACATTTCTGGTTAACTCACAGTAACGTTACCTTGAAAACTCATTATTTTTTTTATTCCTAATTTCTTTCCCTCCTCTGCTATCCTTGGTTGTCTTGCAAGGTGTACTGAGATAGCAGTTTATGTGAGATTCACTGTTCAATTATATTAGATGTATACAGAATTACAGGTATCTTAGTTACTTTGCAATGGGAAAAATCTTTGGCAGACTGATTCAGATAATGGGCATCTGTCAAGCTAATAGAAATAGTCCAATTGTCAGAGTTGGGTACCGCTTCTGCATGGAAATCTCTTTACCAAATGGGCTCAATATTTTCCTATTATTCAATCTCTGAGAAAGAAGACAAAATAAGAAAAAGGAAGGGAAAGGGGGGAAACAAGAGGAAAAGGGGGAAATCCTGTCCTCAAACCAGAGGAACATGGTCAGATTTTCTCTTCTGAATGACAAATACAGATTTCATACTTTGCTATGAAAGGCTCAAAAACAATGCAGGAAATAGACAGCTGCTATGCAGGCAATACCTACTGATGCTCCCTAAATGCTTGTCTTTATATGCTTTGTACTAAGATATGTTTAAATATTCTCAAGTATTTTATTTCTATATTGGTGTACTAAAAACCATTGAGAGACTTCACAGAAAGAAAATACTCTTCTATTCTACTCTTCTAAGAAAATACTCTACCCTTGTTGCAATACTATGGTTTCAGTATCAACTCCAGCTCATACTTTCAGAGCTAAAGTACCCAGGGCCAAAGCCTGATAAAGAATTTAAAACTAGTCCCTTTGTCTGTGAATTAAAATCTATCCTCATTTGCTAATTACTTTTAAGAAGATATTGAATTTTTGCTTAATATAAAAAAGGGACAAAATGAATGTATTTTTCTATACACCAACTTCCACATGACTCAGGAAAATTTCTGAAGAGTAGAATTGTTACGCATATTTTACTTTGACAACCCAAAAGATTATGATATAAATGACAAAACAGAGGACAAAGAGTCTGTGTAGGAGTCTATGTATTGAATAACAATAACTTGAACAAGAGAAAGATTCACTATATGGAGAAAAAAAAAAGGCATAACTAGAATTCCTCTCAGGTAGGTGCTTAACAAGATTAAGACAAAGCCTGTAGATTCATGGAGACTATGTACTATACTATAACATTGTATATTACACTACAACCTAATTAGTGTTTTTTAATCAGTCATCACTTCTTTTTCTCCCCTCTGTTGTTTCACTGACAGTTTAAAAAGAATTTTACATTAATACCAAATTGAAAATGCTCAAAGCTTCCCTGCCTTATCTGTTATCAAAAGGTATCAAAAGTTCTACAATGTGGATAGACAGTTTGATGCCTGTGATAGATTAAGATACAGATACTGTTTGCACATGATGAGCCGTGTTTCCAACACAACCCATTTTTGGATTTAACTAATAACGAAGAAATGTACCTTAGTAATGTTTCAATAGAGAGACAATGTGATTCTGCCTCTGTAATTTAAACAAGCTATACTAAAGGATATTATACCAAAAGATTAAACTGTTAGCTTTGGGATTTGTTGATTGCAAAGGTACTTGTGGCAGTAGAGAAAGGCATCAGGCAACTTTATCTTCAAATAGCAAATTCCTTGGAATAAATCTTTCTGCATGTAATGAAATAGCCTTAACATGGGCTCATTCACTAATAGTAACCAATAGTACACCATTTCTCATTATGTATCACACAAATCATTATGTGTCATACCCCTCAGTCAGAATAATACATTTTATTCAAAAGACAGATCTTACCTATGGAAACTTATACAGAATTATAAAGAATATTTTCCCAGTAAATGAGAATGTACTTTAATTTCTTTTCCTTTGCAATCTAACTGAGAGTCCTGGCCAGAAAATACTTGTGAGAAAAATTCAGAACAGTTTATACTTATCAGTATGATATGCATATGCTGAATTAGCACCATCTGTTTTCAACAGATATCAGGCTACTTTGCAAACTTTCAGCAACAATTAAAAAAAGAACCAAAACACTACAAATTCCTGAAACAATCAACACTGAACACCCCTTTATCTTTGAAAGAAAGGAAATGTCAATCTTTTTTCACAGAGAAGAAAAGAAAAAAAAAAAAAAAAGTGAAGGTGTGAGAAAATCTTGGCTTTTTCTGCCTCTCCTTCACTACAAACTTCCTCCACAGGATGGTAGCTGACGAGACACCACATGCTGCGCCACAGCCCTTGTTTGTTCACAAGAGTGAGGATTCATCTGCCCAAGCACAGGCATCATGTGCAGAGTTAATCTGAGCTAGTCCTCCAGACTACTGAACTGAAAGAAAGTGCAATTTTTCTTCAGCTCACTCCATAATCACACCTGTTTCTCTTGACAACTGTGAAAACAGCCGCATGTAACACAGATGCCACCTGTAAATGTCTCAAGACAGGACATTCCCACTCACCACAACCAGAGCAGTTTCAATTCCTGCTTTTGGCTCCTCATGCAATAACTGCTTGAAGCAGATCCTTTTGTTTTTTTTCAGGAATCTCACCACCCCTTCAATTCTTCAGAAATTACACCTCTCCTCAGCAATCAAAGGTTCTGGGTTTGGATCAGTTTGATCATTCAGGCAATATTTACTTTATTCTGTACTCACAATGCTTTGCTTCCCTGGTCTAAGATTAAAGGTGGAAGAGTGAGTAGAGCCCTGATTAACCACCTTCTCTAAAATGTGGTTGATGCTGGGGAACAATGGCCAAGTAGCTGCTGCTGTAAGGCACAGATTAGACAAACTCACCAAGTGCCCACCTGCCTAACTCAGCCTTTCTACAGCCATCACAGCTAGGCCTTCTTTTTGTCTTTTCTGCTCATCCATACTGTTGTGCAGTGCTGTGCCCCTGCATAATGGTCTGCATCAAATTTCCCCCCCTATTTCCAAAAGTGCCTTAAAATTACCAAGACAACACATTCTGCTGGTGGAAAGCATATTTCTTACTCAGCTCTGGTACTATTTAGCATGGTCCCAATATTACCCACCGTTAAACTAGAATAGAAACTAAAAGAAGTTTGGGAAACTTCTTGATTGCTGATACTTGTCTTCCAGGCTTCAATCCATTCCAAGAACTCACAACTTTCAGAACTTGCTGTAGATCTGCCCAAGCCCCTCTGCCTCAGCTGGACAAGTTGATTTCTCCTTCAGTTCATGTTGTAAGTACATTTCTCTCTCTTCTCTACAGTTTCTCAGTGTCTCCCTTAAACTTCCTTCTGCCTGAAACTTTTCTTTCCTCCCTCCCTCCATCCCTCATTTTCTGAAGCATAAAATCTCCCCTAAAATACACTCAGTTGAGCCCAGGGCAGGCTTAATTCTCACACCTTTTAAAGAAATGTAGTTGAACCTGACAACAAACACAGAGTAGATCATCTGCCACAGATGGCTAAACTTGAGAGGTGTGAAAACTACTCACAGTATGTCCGGATTTTCCATTACACTTTTTCTACAGTGATTACATGTACTAGCCAGACCACAAAAACTCCATATTCCTATTCTTATTCTCATGTAAAAATGGCATTTCCAGTTTGATACAAATCCATTTCCAAGTGACACAAATTAAACAAAACCAAATAAAGCTCTCCTCCCAACCCACCTCTAACCTTCAAAAAGCCAATTTTTAAAGAAAGCATTAACACTTGAATAAGCACATACAGAAATCTGCTACACTGATACAAAACAGATCATCTTCTCATGACAGAAAAAGAGCTTTCACTATGTTATCTGTTTAAACAGATACCAAAGTGAAACAGATTACCTGTCTTTTTTTTTTTTCCCCCAAAAAACAATATTTTAAAAGATATGAAACCATTTTTTCAGAGTTTACTTTCTAGTTTTTTTGGTTTGTTTGTTTACATTTACATGTATTCTACTCTCTGTGGATACTGCACCAGATTTAATTCATAGAGCTGGGAAAGAGAAGTGGCAAATGATTCATCATTTGTATTTAAAACTAGATTGGACATCAACTCCACCCCTCTACCAAAGAAGCCCAGATAAGGCACTCAGCTTGGTCTTGATTAGATCAACTGAATAAAACTGAATTTTTGGAAAATCTTCTTTCTCCTCTTTAAAGGCATACATGGAGATAATATTTTATTATTTTACTAATATTGAATGTAATTTCTATTACTAGCGCTGTGATCTATATTCATTTTCAGAGGAGGAAGTACTCCACTCCTGGATAAATTGCATCAGATGACAAGCTTGTATGCAATGTGATATTTAATGCAACTGTGTAGGGCTGAGGAAGAAGAAAGCAGTAACCTTTAATGAATTTTCTTCCTACTATTTTAATAGCAATTATACTATTTTAGAATCATGACCTTCCTCTTCCCATTTCTGATTATTGTGACAAGCAGGACAAGAAGACAGAAAGTTGGCAAAGACTACTTTTAAACACTAATGAAGCTAAAAATAAAGATAAGCAGAAAAATCAGAAGTTAACGTGAAAGATGTGCCATTTGCAGTTTCTAAACCTACATATGTTAAAAAAAAAAAAAGAAAGAAAAAAAAGGAGAAACAGAATTTAATGCAAAAACAGTATTTCAAGAGAGGAAATAAAAATTAAAATTTTTTGGTTGACCTGGAATCTAGACTATACATTCACTAAATATACAAAAGGAAAAAAGCTCTTTTCTTCCCCCTGAGTTTCAGATCTCCTATTATTTTTATTCCAAATAATTGTTTGTCCACTGCTGCCATAGGTCAAAAAAAATCCAGATAAAAAATAGCTCTGCTTGATTATATGCATATGGACAATACCAATCACCCTAAACATGTAATATAATGTTTCTTATTACAGAAACACAGGAAATAATCATTAAAATTGTTCACAGGATAATGACTGATTTGGATTGGTTCCCTACTCTGTTTTTTTCTATGTATTTTATTCACTGTTTTAAAATTTCTAGCAAACAAAGAAAAGAAAATTAATGAAACCCTGAAATGTACGTAATCATCCAAATGAACACTCTAGACGAGTGGAAGAGCAAGAGCTAAAAAATTAGTTCAAACCATTGAAATCTAATGGCTATTGAATATATTAGTGACATCTTATCTTCACTAAGTATCAGGCTTTGCAGTCATGTCATTCGGTATTTTTTGGTCCAGACATGTTAACAGAAAGTCAAATAATTGTTCTGAAGTCTCAAATAGTTTGATGCTCACTGAGACCTATAGCACTCCGAGGGACAGAGTGATGATACATTCCCTTACAGATAAGAAATGACAGTACTTATGGGATGAGAGCAGAACTGTTGTGTGTGAGTGTGATTTGTCAGGAGGTGCTCCCAAAGACTGGAAAAGGCAGAAGTGATTAATGGTTTTTAGCTGGTGGGGATGTCAGAAGAAAATGCTTCTGGAGACAGACATCCAGCACAATAAAAGTTTAAGGAAACAGTATTACACAAAAAAAGAATAAGTGAGGGCTTTAGAGGATCAGAATAAACATGACAAGAACACTTATTAGACAGTATTTAGTTAGAAAACAAGAAAAAATGGCCAACCATGCAAATGGTTCTTCTAAACATTCATTGCACCACTGAGAACTTTAGCTAGGATGGAAAGACAAGAAGCACAAACTTTAATTCTGAAAGTCACCATCCAATAACAGGCCATAATGGCATGTTTAATAGCACTACAGAGATGAGGAATGCCTACTTGAAACACTAAATAATTGGATGTTAGACAGTGTCTAATGTAGAAAAATAGTTTTGGTCATTAGTTCACCTATCAAAATCATTGGGTGCAAAGATTTTGATGCCTTAAGTTTTAGCTTTCATGTTTTTCAGATTCTGTGCTGCCTAGGGGTGTAGCTCTGAACCTCATATTAAGAGCTGGTAAGCTCTCTTCATGGAGTAGGGAGACAAAACAAATCCTTTTCCTGCTGGAGACCAAGGACAACGTTCAGACCCAAAAGCACAAACAATGATGGCTGAAGGGAGGAACAAGGATGGGACCTCACAACCTGAAGCTGTAGTTGGACAATTAAACCCCGATATGCAAATTGACCAAAACTTATAAAAATGTAACATCTTGTGACCGAGCAGCCATTTTGTGACCATTTTTAGTCCACCTTGGGTGTAGCCCCGGCCAGGCTCTTGCCCTGACCAAGGTGTATCCTAGAGGACTTTCAATAAATATCTAGTTTATTCTCTAGCTCTGCTCAGTCTCTGTTTCAGGTCAACCTTCCTAAGCTATCATTTTGCTTTAGTTTATCTTGTTTTGAGTAAAATCTGATTTTCTGGTTATCATAAGATTATTAGCAGTTTAGAAACACCTAGATCTAAATGAGTTAGTTTAAAAAAACTTCTATTTCATATTTTGCAAATTTTGAATAAATTTTGTATTATTTTGGTATTATTTAAAATATAAATATAGTATATTATTTAAGCAAAAGCAACATCTCTTAGCTGAAATATTTTGAACCTGCAAAAAAGTTAATTTTTAAAGGGTCTCAGCTTTTTTAGCCATGTATTTATTTGCCTCTGAGCTAAGACTGATTTTAGAGCCTTGGAATGACTAGGATAGTGAACATGAAGTCATCTTCCATGATGAACATTGCTGTTATAAAATTTCTAAGTCATCAAATCAAGTGTCTATATGTTTTTACTTCATTTTCAGATAACAGCGTTTATGTTCACAGATCTTTGCTAAGACTATAAACAAAAGCATCTTTCTCTAAACATTACAGAACTCATAAAACTTACAGCACCAGCTGTTTCTATTTCATCAGGAAATTTGAAACAATTTAATTTTTAGATTCCTCTTCAGAAAGCATCACAATCATCCCAGTACCTTGCTGTACTTATAGCAGCCAGGATCCAGGCTGCTGAACAGTGATGAACATTATCTCAAACAACAAGGCACTGATGGTATTTACCTCAGAATGCATCATCTAGGAGCTCTGTTATTGTGTAACTCCTTACTGTGTTGTTTGATCATCATTTTACTAAGTACTGAATTCATGATGAAACATTTTTACTTATCTACTCTGCTCTCTTTCTGGAAAACATTAAAGCATTTTGTGACATCAGGTGACAATCTCATTTTTAAACTGAAAATATATGTCTTGGTCAATGTCATGGAGAAAAAGCTGAATTAGATGGATTTTGATCTGAAATTGTGTTGCTAATTCTATTGTCATGAAGCTGATCTCCAGAAACACTTGAAAACCTTCAACTTGTTCTTAAATCTATTCTTCCTTCTGTATAACCAGTTCAGGAGAAATTATAAAGCACAAATTTCAATTTTCTCATTTTCAGTTGGCCACTAGATTTCCAAACTCTGTTTAAACATTGAATATTCTGAACTGTAGGGAAAGTATTTGTAACATGCTTTAAAAAAAAAAGCTTTGAAGTTTAATATTAATTATTGGTAATTCTATACTTTCAGCAGAAAACTCACAACTGACAACAAAGACTTTCAGAAATACATAGAAATATTTGAAAGCATTTCCATGTTTCTCCCCATTACATAATTACAAAATGTTTAAGAGAATGAAGTTAAAACATACTTTGTTTCAAATTTCTACTTTTTGTGAGCAGGACACCTTTTTTGATTCACTTTATTTCTTAATTTACTACTAATTTGTCTGTGTAATAAATGGTTAAGATACACATCAAAAATTACTAAAATAAAAACAGAATCAAAAATTTGATGCAAAAATGAGAATGCCAGAGTCTCAGCTACTCTATCGATACCTCCAGCTCAATGCACACATTCATAACTTTTCTATATTATCTATATTTCTATATTGCTTCTGGGCTTTGAATTGATTATCACTGTGTTTCATTTTCCCCATTCCACCATTTACTTTATTGACTGTATTATCCATACTTCCAGAACAAGTCAGACAGAAAATCCTTCCCCATTAATAAAAACATTCTGTTGTTGTTGTTTTTAAAATATTTCCAGTAGAAATGGGTAGTAGAAGAAAAAACAACCCATGGTTGTCTGGTTTTGGTTTCGGTGGGGTATTGTTTCGACTGGTTTTTTGGGATTTTTTCTTTTAAAGAGGGTAGGAAAAAATGTGTTTCAATAGAATCACTATTTTTTCATCTTGAAACTGTCCAGGTCCTTTTTTTTTCTTTCTTTCCATAGGCAGCTGAAAAACTATCACTGTATTTTTTTTTTCTCTACTGCACAAAACTCCTTTCTTTCTTCCTGTGCAAACTTTGAACTTCTTCAATATAAAATTCCGATTTGAAGGTATTTTCTATTAGAACATTTCCAGCAGTAATATTTCAATCATTTAAATGAATAGCTTTCCTTCCTGCTCCTTATTCTAAATTCTGTCAATTTTGGGGTTCCATTTCTTATAATAATCAGAACTGAGAAATTTTGTTTTAAAAAAGTGCAAACATTTCCTCATATTTGAAATAGTGAAATTACCAATTAAAAAAAAAAAAAAAAAACTTCCTCAGGGCATGATCCACAGCTGACTGAATAAACAGAGTGTATCATTAACTTCAGAGAATTTTATATGAGCCATCAGATTAGTAATTCTACAACTCAAGCACAAAGGCTCTATGGTTTCAAAATTCAATGGAAATATTCCAATCTGAACATCATAGTAGATTCATCATAATAGATCAAAAAGGGTTCAGCAGCAATGTTGTAAACATTTTTTTAATCTTCCAAAACAGAGCAAAATATTACAACATTAACATAGTAAAAGCCATGTTCCAAGAAATTCCAAAATGAAATTGCATTAATGACTGCCAACTAGAATTTGGGATTCTGATGTAACTTACAAGTGTTTTGGCAGTTCTACATCACTTATCCTTTAATTGTAGCTTCTTAATATATTTCTATAAAACACAGAAATATTTTCATGTCATATTTTCTAAAGAAGTACTTCAAAGAGAGGCTTTACAGAATACTATCACTGGATTTTGGAATTTTTTTTCAAGTCTAGTTACCCATAATATGGGAAGGAAAGAGACATTTTCTAATCTGCGAGTTAAAAATCTAAAATACATTTATAAATTATTTTCTATGCATAATGATGATTTACAGTGTGATATTAGTATCTTAGAATGTATATAACACCTGTGAACTACATGCATCCAGAAAAATACCATTTTTTAAATTTATGAAATGATGATTACTTAAGGGTATTAAAAAAAAATCTAGGAAAAAATGGAGGAAGTTCTAGCAGAGAAAACCAACCCAAAACCCCAAACCCAGCAATTTCCCAAATTACTCTAACCTAATGATGGAGTTTGAGATCTTAATCTGGGGTATAGACTAGTGTGTTTCCTGAACTGTACTGTGTATTTCATCATAAAGCTGCATAGGAAGTGCTTTAGGAAATGTAATTTGTTTCTGAAGTGAAGCAGCACAGCAGTTTGAGTGTGTCTGCACTCGATCTAATAATAACAACGTGAACTGGAAGAGAAAGACCCAGATGGGAGAGTCTCCCAACTCTTTCTTCTCTGTTTTAGATCCACATAAAGCATTAAAAATGTCATTTAGAGATCCCAGTGTAAGCCCATTAAGATGGTCAGGGCTTGAGGGAGAGTGTCTGTTCAAAGAAGAGAGGTTAAGGGAATTGAGCTTGAAAAAAACACCTCATTGCTGTCTTCAACTATAAAATGAAGCAGTACTGAGAAGACAGACTCTTCTAAGGGATGCACAATGAGGGACAAAAGGCACAAGTTGCACGAGGGAGGTGAAGCACTCTGACATGAGAGCAGTGAATTCTCAGAACAGAATGCACAGAGGGACAGTAGAATCTCCATCCTTAGAGATTTTCAAAATCCTACTTGGCAAGTCCTGTAGACATCTGACCTAACTTAGAAATTAGCCTAGTTTTGAGGTCAGCATGGGACTGTATGACCTCCATAACACCTTTCCAACCTAACTTTTGTTGATCTGTGATGACCAAGGAGTTTAACTAGGAAATGTTTTCAAAATATTGTACCGACAACAACATCTTGATAGATATACTGATACAATGCTGTGTGAGGAGTGAAAGATTAGGGACTTGAGTATTTATTTTAATTAAATTAAAGCCTTGATATTCCATAACTGCAGAGTATCTGAGATAAAAATACTCTCCATAAAAGCCATTTGCTTTTTCACATATAGATGTGTGGCTGTGTGTGCATCTCTGTGCGCGCATATGGTAAAAATGCTACTTCCCTAACATTGTCAAAACTTCTTGTTTTCTATCATAAGTTTTTGGGCAAAATAATGAAGAAACAGGAAGAAAAGAGAAAAAAAATGTGTTCCTCTTCCTAGGTTATCATTCCTCAGACAAGCAGTGCTCAAGCAGGCAGTAAGAACATAAGGACTCAGAGCAGCCTACACTACCACTGTCACAAAGAATCACTTTTACTGCCTAAAGAAATATTGGAAGGCATTACAGTAAAATTCTTTAAACTACTGTGTATATATATATGTGTGTGTGTGTGTGTGTGTGTGTATAATCAAATGGACAAAGGACAAACTCACTTATTCCATCCCATTCTTCCTAGAAGACCACGATATTTCTGCTGCTGTTTATAACTTAGGAATCATAAAAGGAGCATCAATACGATCTAAGTGATTAACCCAGACAGTAAAATTTCTAAAAAACCCCAAATAATTGTTTCTAATGTCAACTCAGACATTAGAAGGGGCATAATTTTATTTCACTGTTGTCCCCTTACATCGTATATAACAGCAAAAAAAAAAAAAAAAACAGCTATGAAGAAGGTTACAGGAAATATGTTCCAGAAACTAATGAAGTAAATATTACCTCCAAACTACCTTATGACATCCTGAGTCTTATTTCATTGTGTTTTAATAATGCTATACAGCAGCTGAAAATAAATATTCAGTCTTGAAATAATCTTCCCTACATTAAACTTAAATTTTAGCTGGGTAACTCTCATTCTGATTCACTCTATCCATCACCCTTCCTGACTATCTTTTCACCTCTGGAACTGCTGACTGTCTAAATCAAGGAGTTACCCAGATTTAGAGAAATCAAACCTGTTAAACTTCTCATCCCACACACACACTAAAGAAATCCTAAGCATATAATCCTCCTTCAGAGCTTCCTCCATACTAGTTATTAAATTTCAAACCCTGCCTTCACACTTAGTTAATGGCTGGCCCATTTAGCCTGCTTGGCCATAATGCCCCAGGGAAAAGGCTTGCCTGGCAGTGTGAGAGCACCAGCACACTTGATGCTTCAGCTGGATTTGGCATCAGCAAACAGCTTGCAAAGTGAGTAAGGTGAGATAATCAAAGCTGTATTTTGATAGGAACCACTTAGATTGGATGAGAGAGAGAGTGTCAAAGAACGACCAGCTGGGAAACAGAAGTAGGGTTTAGCAAGGAGATTAGAGGGAAGATATGGACAGATGGAGAATGTGAACAGAAATTGAACTAAGGACCGAATTCATGATGTACAAGATGCATGAAGTTCTGAAGGAGAGCCAAAAGGGAGGCTTCCTCTGCAGTCTCACACCAAGTGAGAAATTTCAGGCTCTGCATAAAATTTCACAGAGATGTCTAAGCCGTATCTTGTGACAGACTTATCCCTGAATTTGGAGTTTCTAAAGAGTTGACTTAGGCACTGCAGCACTCACCAACCTGGCTACTGTTAATTCCTCTCAGATCTTCACTTTAAAGGCAGGGACAGCAAGCACTTATTATACCATTATGGATTCTGCTCCCTAAGCTGAGGGAGGTAAATCACTTTTTTTTACAAGAGTTCAGCTCCTTCTTGGTAACAAAATTGAAAATTATTTTGAGAAATTGAACTGAGAAGATAAGCACAAATGAAAACTTGTTCTCTCCAAGTGAGCTTTGAGAATTGTTGACAGGATAGCTTCTGAAATTCTGAATTGGCGTCAGCAGAGCAAACCCTGTCCAGTAAATAAGAAGTTTGTCTGCACTATGATGCCAATCTGTCAGCAGCCATTCATCTTAAAAGCATGCTGAAGAGACCAGAAAATAGTGGAAAGACTCTTTATAATGACATTTCAGTGAATTAAAATCAAAGTGATCTTATATTAATATTTTATTCTTTTTCTTTAATTGAACTTTAGCACCTAGAAAACAATTTATAAATATAATTTTAACTGAATCATAACTTTTTTGGTGCAGAATTGAAAAGAGAAAACTAGCACATAATTAAGAAATTCACTGTTTTGAGAGAAAAAGCAGGAAATAAGAACACTGAAGATTCAGAAGACAGGCTTTTTGAGTGACCATGGGACCAAAAGCAGTCTCAGTCATCTAGGACCCTTCTTTAGTCATTTGAGGAATTAGTGGGATTAATTTTATTCTAAAGTAAAACCATAAAATAAGTGGATTAACTACTGTTCCCCTGGAATACTTCTGCCTGAAGATTATAACAGGAATATACAGTGACCAGATCAGGTGGGATTTTTCACCACCAATATCTAATGTTAAACATGTAATTTCCAATCCTCCACACCTTAGCTAAGTAGGCTATTTTGTGTCAGCCAAGGAAGGCAAGAGACTTCCAGGCTTCAGAAGAGAAATGGAAAGAGAAAAGTAAAATAGGGAGTAAATGCCACTTCATCTAAGGGATAGAAGGAACAAAACAGGGGACATTTAGGCTATTTCATTATGCTTGTCTCAGCTTCTCATCTTTTAAATAAAAACTGCATCACTGCAGTCACTCATATCCTAGAAAGGGCCATATATATATGAGTGGTTTGTTTACTCAGCACTCTGTGCTGTATTGATACAAATTAACAGCAAAGATGTGTGTGATCTTGCGTAAGAAGAGGCATGACTACTAAAGAAAGTTGTTCTTAATTTTAGAATTTAATTTTTAAACGTAATTCTATTACTCATAGTGCTCAAGCTATTCTTGGCTTGGAAAGGAAATCAGTTACGTAGGCTATCTATCCTTTGATTTTATTCCCAATATTCAGATGTAGCACAGTGTCACTAAAATATATCAGTTCTAAGGCATCTCTGCTATTGCAGTAATAAAGTTCCTATCTACTAAATATCCCAGACCACAGATTGAGATAATCCATCCTCTGCCTTTACTGGATATGAGGAGTAGTTAATATTTGTCCTATTTAAAATAATACTTAACACAGTGAAAGACTTATCTTGCCATGCTTTGGTCTTCTTTCTAGATCAACACAGCCAGACCCCTCAGATGCCTAACCAACATTGCCTGAATCTTTAATCCTTTCTCTTATGCTCAACTTTGAAACATCTTGTCCTCTAACTTTTCAGGGGTGCTGAGCTAAACTGCATTTAGTATTAAAGCTGAAGTCTCACCAGCCACTGAGCAGGATAGAACAACTGCAACACATATCCTACACAGGCACCACATCTCAGTATTTCCCAAGAACACCACTACCTTTTATGCAAACACTTGATGTTTTTATATCATATTAAGTCTTGCTAAACACTACAGTGGACCATTTTCACTACTGCTATTGCCTAATCATCAATATTTTTGTTTTGTTTTCTTCTGTACCTGTAGTGTCTGTATCATTATTGAAATCTTGGAATATTTCTCTGAATTGCAATTCTGCTCTCCAAAGTAATTTTGTTTCCTATATCCATCTAAAAATGCTATATGAGTCATTTTTTCATGCTTTAAATTGGAATTGAATTATTAAAGACTAAAGCCTAGCCCCTGTTTCATATACTGATAAACTGCTTTGCTGTTTGATGGTGACCATATTGACCTAAGATAGTCACTTTCAGCTGGCAGATAGAAAGAAAGCTTCCATTTAAAAATCACCATTGAAAAAAAAATTAGCTTAGCAATAATGTTGTGTTGGATTAATAATGTAAAGAAGTACAGCAGAAGGGGACTATTTAAAATTAATATTTAATAATGAAATTTGATATTGCAGCAATAATATGCAAAACCCTATGTCTATCTTAACAAATTATTTTTAATATGAAACCACTGTCTCAGAAAAGCAATGCCTGATTTGAAGGATTTTGAGAATCAGAACCAAAATAAAATTAGTTCTAACATAGACAAGCCTTATTAATTCAAAAACTAAGAAACAAGCAAGCAAACTGTTAGATGCCATAAGCACATGCATTTTGAAACAGATAGCACAAGAGGATCTGGTCTAGTCAGTATTTTTACAGATAAGAAGCAAAAGATCAGAGTCCTGGTATACAATTTATGAAGCTAATAATGCTGTGAAGAGTATTACAAACACAAACATATCTAGCTCAATGCTTACAGGACTACCTTCATGTCATCCTTTCATTATTTTTATTTTTGGGGGTGATTATATGGGTAATATCTATCTCAGAAAATATTTTTCATATTTTTCCTAAGGGAATAATGTAGAGATTTGAAATTTTTAGTATATCATATGCTAAAAAATGAGTTAGGAATTATTATAAACAAAGCCTTCTTCAGGAGAAAACTCAGTAGGAAGCTCTGTCCTAAATGTAACTCAAACAGGCTCAAATCCCAGTAGGGAAAATCAGTCCAAACCAATGACTGCCTCCATTTGGACAAAAACTCAGTACAGCAGATAATTTACATCAGCTAATTTGATCTATTGTTCAGCTTTTACTGCATCAAACAACTTGCTAATAAATCACAGAAAGCACTTTCTTTCTAACAAAGATTTTATAGGCATTGTTCTTCTGCTCCTTTTGGAGAATGCACATTAATTTTATCAGTATAGATTTCAGAGTTTCAGTCAAAGATGCTCATAAAAATGTAGACAGAAAAAAATGCAGAAAGCCAGAATTATCAGGAGAACATATGAAAGAAATAACCTTTTTTATTTCAGTCAGACAATTCTGCTGGTAGAACTTTTACCCTCATATTCATGCTAACTACAGTAATCTGTGGCTTGAGAGGAGATGAAGATCTGAAGCAAAACAGAGCTGAAGTAGGTCGAAATTTGCTCATGGGTAAGTGCCCCTCTGTCTTTCTTCTGTGCCTGCTTGGTTCCAATGCATACCCAGTATTTATTACTTTAAAACAAGGAACATGATATTTACCTATTTCCGTACCAAATATTCCAAGTATTCTTAAAACGGATAACCATGCTAACCAAGCTAACATGAAATGAACATAAAGATACCATTGTACCTCTGTTTTGCTTCGTCTTTATGGAAGATAAAAGACTGAGGGATGGGATTCATAGCCAGGGATGGTTTTCCTAATGTCTGTATAAGAGCTGGCCTAGGAGGAAGATGAATAAACTGAAAGCAGGTGAGAAAAGGCCCGAGTGATATAAAACCAAGGCTCTTTGTCAACTTTGCCATATATCTTATGCTTTATAAAAGATTGTTAAGGAAAAAGAGTGAACACTATAATAATTTTCTATTATGCATGAATGTCTCTTGGTTGAATAGAGAAGGTGTGAAACCAATGATCACAAAAGTATCAGGCAGAAAAGAATGACCCAGATAAATGTGATTTAGAAAATAATGTGTAATATGACATGTTGCCCAAATGTGGGCTATTCTGTCTCTTTGGAAGACTTGACAGATAGAAAAAAGATGCTTCACTTGAGTCATATAAATGTTATTCCAAAGGATTTAAAATATTTCACAGGAAACAGTAGCCTGAAATGTTACTAGGACTCGGAATTGTAAATAATTCAGACGACTGGTGGAAAAAAAATCTTAAATCTAGCTAAAACAACATGGTTAAAAGAAGATAGATAAATCCGATTTTACTATTTACACAGGGATAAGATTGTTGAGAATTGTTTCTAAATGTGACAGAACATCTACACCTTCTCTGGATTGCTGGCCTAAATTCAGTCTCAAGATAAGATTTCCCATCCATAAGCAATGAACCAGCATTATTCAGGCCTAGTGACTTAGCCTGGTGGTAAGTGCATCAACACACTGTCAGACATTCCTGTATGTGCAGTTCACAAACTTCATGAAAGCCATATGAATTATGCAAATCAGATTTCTCCCAGATCATTCTTTAGGACTGGTTTATGCACACTCAAAATGAAGGACCATAAACCACAGCCCAGAAATCTCACTTAGAAGCAAAGCTTAAAAAAAAAAAAAAAAAGTACTTTAAATTTAGATATTTCCAAAGATGGTTCCTCAGTCAACACCCATCTGTACTGAAACCCAAATAGCAGCTGTTTCTGCAAAAGGTAATTCCTCCTTTATATGGAAATATATTTTTTACAGAAATAAAAATGTTATTCCCTTTTTCTGGGCTGAATCATAGAACTAAAATGAAAAATAAAAGTCACTGAATTAAGCCTTTTGCAGTACAACGATGTGACCACCTATGTCTCAGACCAAAAACCACTTCTGAATATTTTACAGTAACTAAAAAAAAAATAACAAAGTACCAACTCCTTTTAGCTGGAATTAAGCTCTGATAACAAGAACCAAGGGAAACTCCTATGTCTTGCGCTTCACCAGAGTAGAAGGATTATGTTACCTGACATTCTGGCATGACATTAAGAAATGAACCTACTCCCTGCTTCTGAGGAACCTAAGCAAACAGAAATATCCACCTTCAAACAGGGTAATGATCCCTACCTTTTTCTCTCTATTCATTATTCAGGGAGAACACTCCTTGCTGAACTACAAGTCTGGTTTATTCAGCTTAGTCCTGAATAAACAAGTAAAACATCATGGATATGATAGATGGAAGGTCTTAATTCTACTGGGAACAACTACCTTGTTTTCGCTTTTCAGTGCCCATATGTACAGACAGTCTGACATTGTAAAAGTCAGTTGTAGATGCCCCAACTCCCTGGAAATATTTAAGGCCAGGTGGGATGGGGATTGGAGCAACCTGGTGTAATATATGTATGTAACACTTGGAATGGTGTCCCTGGTGGCAGGGGAAGTTGGAATTAGATTAATTTTAAAGTCCCTTCCAACACACACCATTGTGTGATTCTGCAAAATCATGAAGTCTTAACTTTCTTGTTTTAAAGTTAAAAACTTCAGAATACCTCAGAGGATGATACACATTAATGTGTTAATAAAGCCATCAAAAATAAATTCCACCCTTGAAATCAGTATAATTCTGCTCTTAATATAGCAATAGAAGAAATCTTGCATTTCTTATGCAATTAAAGACAAATCTTGAGTGGATTTTGCTTGAAATAATTACTTTTTTTTTTTCTACATTATGAAGACTTATTTTTTTGCCTTACAAGTATGGTAAATCACACCAGACAAAAATGTCAAGAAAAATCTCTCCTAATAAACATATTGATAGGATTTACTCTAAGTGTTAAAGATTAAATGTACAGTTTCTAACCTAAAGCTGACAGGCTGTTGACAGATGTGTCTTTGCATTAGTTTCACAAATACAAACACTTATGCTGAGTCTAGGCATTGCTTAGCTGTAGATGTTTTATGTGTGTGACAGGTCATGTGCAACATCTTCTGCAATTTCCTCAGTTTAGCTGAACAGGCATTTTGCATCCAAAGGCAAAAGGAAGACAACTCCCATCTTTGATTACACATATGCAATCTGTACGAGTGCCAAAGATGACTGTGACTGTGACTTGATTCTGGTGTAAAGCTGTTTCTTTATTACATTAGACAGGTACTCACAATTTTTTTCTTCTTTTTTTTTTCCTTATTTTTTTTCTTCTGCTGAATGGATGGATTGCAATCTTCACTTCCAGACTCTATTGAGAGGTCCTGGTGCTCTCATGGAAACCATTCCTATGGCTGCTCACTCTATTGAACCCTACCATGATGGACAACTCAACAGTCTGATAAAATCAGTGCTGGGGAGCTCACTGCCACAGGGAGCACAAGAGATACAAAGCTCACAGAACAGCAAAATTGGGTACCTTTGCAAAATGTCAATTCCAATGGGTGGCTTTTACAACTTTTTTTGGTGCTGAGAAGATACAATTCTTAATATTTTTCTTGACTCAGCTATATTTAATATGTATCACTAATGGATATCACAAAAGAACTACAAAAAGGGATATAGCAGCAAGCAATACTTTTTCTTTAGATGAATAGGAATTCACCATCTATATTCTCTCTAGGGTTCACATAGAGACAATGACTATGACAGCAAGTGGAACTGTAATGTAACCACACAGCTTGTTGTTGGAAAATTAAATGTGCCACCACTGAAAGTAATGTTACCTGGATTTTTTTAGCTACCAGGTTACTTTTAGATTTCTTTAGCTACCAGGTTACCTTTCAGCCTTTCACTGATACTAGATTAGATTTAAATTTGCAATAATTTCCTTTACCAGCCGCATTAAAGAAGAAAATTATACTTAAAGCAACAGTTCTAAGACATAGAGAGATAATTTAATCATATTAGTCATAGTCTCCATAATATCTTTTCCTGAAATGTTGTAAAGAAACCATTTTCCATTGGAAGAAGTGCATGACTGATGAAAAGGCACTATCTGAAGGACAAGCTATCATTTCATTGTAAATCTTAGAAAAATATCAGTTTTATTCTTACACTTTTAGTTCCACCAGTTGTGTAAGGATCAACTCTTTTGCTCAATTGTCATGAAAAAAGCACATGTGGTCATATACATGAATACATGAACACCCTTTCCACCTGCAATGTTTATGAATGCAGACCAAGACACAAGCCTGATTCATGACCTATTAAAAAAGGAATGGGATATTCATTCATGCAAAAAATATTCATACACACATTCTATTTCCTTAAGGTAGTGAAAGATCAATCTTTCATTCCCACTTTATTCTTGTATGTTCAGCTCTAGTAAATTCTCTTTTTCAGAGTGAACTGTTTTGTAAGTTTTTCTGTATTGAAAAGAGTATTCATTCTTTTGAATGACATAACTGTTCCCCTCTACCTTTCCATTTTTTTAACTAGGAAATTAGGAACACTACAGCCAGGAGGCACAAAAGTGTACACAAAGAATTAACAAAGACTTTAGCTGTTGTGGGCACTGTACATACACAGAATGAATAAAAAACAGTCCCAGTGCCAAAAATATTTCAAAGGTAAGGCAGCATCTTTTTTTCACACTTAGAAGGATAGTCCAAAAGCGATCCTATATTTAAACTTAAGTATAACAATATCATGTGGCTCTAACAACACAAATGTAGAGCTGAAAAATTGTCAACAAAGTTTACACTTTTCCAACCATGACATTGTATTTATGCTTTCATGGAACTTTTGAATATGATAAAATGTACAAAAGAAATCACTGTCCAGTCTTTCCTGTGCTTCAAGATGATACAGCCCTAAACCCGTGGTATAAAAAAATGGACATGCTGGAGGGAATACGGTAATTCTGGTGGAAACTATATAATTTAGATCTTGTATTGTAGAACTCTCCTTCATAACATAACTGGATTGAGCAACTGAGAACTGAAATAGAAACCGCAAAAGCAATTTATGCCCCTATTTCCAGATGCTGATGAGTTCAGTCGATTACATTCTTCAAGAATCACTGTAAATATTTTCTTTATTGTTGGCCATGTGCCTTTTCCTCCTTTAAACTTCATGTACCTGATCTCAGCATAAGCAACTGTACCTCAGACACATAATGAACAAAAGCCTACCAGAAGTATAACAAGCTTAATGCTTAACATAGCAAAGCTTAATGCTTAACATAGCATCAAAGCTGAAATCAGCCACAATGGCCATGGGAAGTTTGCAGAGCAGCTTCCTCAATCTCTTCTGTACGGCCAAGCTAGTGCAGTTCCTTTATATTCATGGAAGTCTTTTCAATTTCCTTGTGCTTGTCTACTTGCACCTTATCTTTCATAAAAATGTCTCACTCCTTTATTTAGGCAGCAACAACTTTGAGACATGGGTTATTTGCTGCCTGATAGCTGCACACTTGTGAACACCATATAGCTCATTGCTCTTTGAGTTCCAGGGAAAACCATAGAGAACATATTGATACAAAAAGAAACAATGGTGCGCCAGCTCTTTGTTTTCATGTCTCCTTAAAGAATAATGTATGTGTTCAAACTCTACTGTAAAGACCTTTAAACAATGAGTTGTTTACAGAATTCACCATCCATCACAGAAGGATAACATTTATATCAAAAATATATATGTATCTGTGAAAAAGTGAACTGAATAATTTGTTCTCAGAAATAGTTTTACTATACTTTTAAAATTGTATAATATTTTACAATATTATACCTACTCTCCAATATTAAGTAGAACCCAACCCTTTCTTACAATCCATGAGAAACATTCTTCAAGATGCTTTTCCAAATCCTCTACATGAAACTTCAGTGCTTGTGCCACACTGTGCTTATTGTTCACTAGGGAATGATGTTTATATGGAGTGCCAATGCCATAACTATGGCTTTCCCTTCAAACTTCCAAGTACTGTTTTCCAAGCAGTAACAGCATGGGAAGCATTTATACTGCACAAATACGTGAAGCTGCAGGAACTACTTACAGTGGGAGCCTTGGCGGGTAGAACCAGACAATGTTGAGCTTGAAAACCACCACAAATTATCAAACAGAGAAAACAAAACCTCTTTATCCTATCCAGTCTGTACTAATCACTTGTATTCACAAATAACTGAACATAAAAGATAACTATTGCTGAATGGAAACCCTTCCAGAGTTCTGAAAAGATACTGACGCATCAACTGACAGAAGGGAATGGTCTCAGATAAAAGGGCAGCCAAGAACATATCATATTATAAAGGTACTTTTTTTTTGCCAAGACTTATTCCTCTTATTCAAAAATATCAATCTGATTCCCAAATATGAAATCTTACTTCTCAAGGAAAAGAAATACTGCAGAAATGAAAATTTTGATCCTATTGATGTCAGCCTCCTCTGACCCCTATAAGAAAAAGCCCTCAAAACTTGCATAACTTCCTGATAATCCTCCTTATCCAAAACAAACAAATTAAAAATGGATTTTGGATATGAGACCTTTTTGTCTGGGAAAGATAAAAGATGTACGCACTGGGACACAAGATTATCCACAGAATCACACATGGCTAAGAAACCTCATGAGGGTCAAAAAGGACAGCTAACTAAGGCAATTATAAATCTGGTGTTATCTGCCTCTCAGAAGACACATGCAGTAATTTCAAGGTAAATGCACTAAAGACTTTGTCACAAGAGCTGGATGCTATATGACTAGAAAGGGAATGCTTTCAATTTTCTGAAGAATTGTCAGTAACCCCTATACTGTCAATGAATTGCCATATAAAACACAAAGTGCCATCCAAATTCTGAAAATGAACTTGTTGTGTTACTTCCTGAATATTTGTAGGATTGTAACATGGGCTTCTCTGTTTCCTGGCAAAGAAGTGAAGGAAATACCATTGCTTTAGACAGCAGATATTCCTCTGGACTGTTCAGTAAGGTGTGCAAAAAACTACATACACAAGTATTGGAAATGAGTGTGTCTGTCCTCATGCTGTACTGATAGCTTTAGAATTGCATATTATTGAAAAAAAAAAAAAAAAGTAAGCAAATACTTCTTACCATAAAACCCTCAGTGTACTGAAACTGAGCTCTGGAACTGTCTTCTGCTGTGGGGCTCAGGGGCTTAGGATCAGACATAGAGCGTTGCATCATCTTTGCTGCCTTTGGGCTTGATGGAGGAACCTTGGCCATGTCAGCATGCAGCATCTTCTGAGGGCTGATGTCATCAGTCATGGATTTTTCATAAGGTACAAATGCTGACTCTATAACTTTGCTTGGTGAAACGGGTGAAATGGGTGAATAGAGGACTTTGGGAGATTTGGGAGGGGAAGGGACTACCTGTAATGTGGAATCTGGACGAAGGTGGGATGAGTATCCTATTTCTAATGGTGTTGGACGTTTTTTATCTTTCTGAGGAGATGAAGCTGACAGATATTGGGGACTTTGGGTGTCTGATGCTGTCTCTGTTTGACATCCCAGACTTTCTCCTTTATATGTCTTTTCTGGAGCTGAAATATGTTTTATGATTTCAACCTTAGCATCCCATCGGGCCCTGATTGAAGGTGTTCTTATTGTTCCTACAGGTTCTGTTTGCACAGAAATCTCTGCCACTGTCTGAACCGCGATGCTAGATACCTTGGAGAATGGTTTAGCTTTGTCTGCTTCAGTGGTGCCTTCACTGTATTTCCCTACACGAGGCTTCCTTCTGGATCTGCTGGAAAGATCCCATTCATCTTGATCTTCATCATCTGTCTGAACACTTGTATCAACGCTCTTCTTAGTTCTCCGTCTCCTGTTGTTGTAACCCCTTTCTGCTCCATCTTCATCATCAGTTTGCACTCCACTGTCTACTATTTTTTTGAAACACCGGGGCTCTTCTTCTAGGGTCTCCTCAAATTCCTCATAGGGACCACGTAATTTTGGCATAGAACTTCTCTTTTTCAATTGCTTCTCCTCTCTAAGATCAATATCCTTAAGAGACATTTCTGAAACTGAGCTTAAGATACCAGACCTGGGTATGTATTGGGTAATGCCATCAGACTGAACTGTATACCATGCTTGACTTTGTGGAATTTCAATACCCAGCACTCCTGATGCTGTAGTGGTTGTGTCATCAGTAGGCCAAAATTGGCCATTATCTGTGCTTGCATACTGTCCTTCCAAAAGCGTTTGATCAGTAGTAGTTTGTGGCGAGCCAGTTCCTGAAGGGTCATAACCATACTGGTATATTTGACGAAGTTTTTGTTCCTCTAACTGTTGGTGAAGCTGCTGTTGAAGTTGTTGGAATTGCTCAAGCTGCAACTGCTGCTGGGCTAGTGTCTCTTGTCTCATCATAAACTGAGCTTGTCGTTCCTCCTCCTGCTGAAATAAGAGATGATGTTTCATGGATTGCAACTCCTCAAGCTTTTTTTGCACCATAAACTTTTCTTGTTCCCTAAATCTTTGAATTTCCTGACGTTCCCATTCCAGCTCTTCCGCAAAGCGCTGCTGCTTAATTTTCTCAAGCTCAAGAAGTTCCCGCTCCAAATCAAGCTGCTGTTGTTTGCCTTCTTCAGGAGCAATGAGAAGGGCAACTTCATCATCAATGACATCTGTATAAACTTCAGATGCTGTAGTTAAAGCAGGTATCAAGCTGGTTGGCTCAGTGGTAATGGTTTCTATAGAATGAGAGGGCAACCCTGTCTCCATACCAATGGCAGTAATTGCTTTATCTTTTTCAGCTGCCACAGTTGTCAAGAAACTATATGATCTTGGGAGTGGTTGAGTCTGTTGTAAAGTTGATAAAGAGGGCACTGAGTCAATTGTCTGGAGAGTAGGTAAATCTCTGACACTTGTACTGAAAATAGAACCGGGTTGTGTGGTGATGGCAAATGTGGATGGGATTGGAGTTGCTACTGAGGAATAAACAACACCATTGGATGATCTTAAAACACTTCCAACGCCAAGCTGGGAACCCACAGATGACACCATTCTTGCTTGGGAATACTGTGGTGTACTGAGCCCGTGGCCAGAAATCTGCCGAGTCTCTGGATATGGGCCTGTAGTCTTGCTTGAGTAATCCATAACCTCACCTGAAATTACAGGGCAAAGTTACAGTCCAGTCCCACAAAAGAATGCTGCTTTGTGGATTCTGAAAGTCATCCCATCTTGATGAAATAAATGGGAAGGGGAAACCGCATGCAAATCTTCAGGTTAATGATCTACTTTAGATGTGAAGGAAACAGCATTTCTGAACATGCAGGCACATGCAGGCACCTCTGTGCAAACAAATACGCAAAATGAAGAAATGAAAAACACGTGTAATCCGGAATAATTTTTCACACTGTCCAAAAGAAAACAAAACAACAGAAGGAAGGGAAAAACAATAAAAAAATTATCCTGAAATGAGGTGAGGAACATCAAAATTATATTTCAAAGAAAGATCTGCTGCTGTGTCATACTGACCTGTAGTTACTCTTCCAGAAGTAAGATCTACTGCTGTATCAGTTGCCCCAACTTGATAATCAAAGCTATTCTTGCTTCTGTATGCAAATAGTCCAGCTTCTGATAAATTTGTGTCAGACATAGATGGTTTCATACCTCCAATTCCTCGGTAGCCATATGACCCTGAACGATCATACTGATAATGGTCATCCCTGTAGCCAAAGCGATCTTCAGGAAGTGTAGTAGAAGGTTGCTGTGCTGTACAGCTCCTACCAAATGGCAATTTATAAACCATATCACAGCAGACAGCTCTTCTCCCTGCAGTCAGATCTACAGGCTTTTCATCATCTTCTATTACTGTTGTTATGATACCTGAAGTAGTTTCATCCACTGTTACTACTGTTCTGTGGGATTTTGTAGTGCTAAGGTCAACTGCTCCACTCTCTGCTGGCTCCTGAGAAGTGGAGAGATCAGTCCAACCATTTGTAACACCAACTGGTGGTACAGTAACAGGCTTTGTAGTAGCCCATGTCACTGCCTGTGTTGAAGTACCTAGTGATAAATTTATTGGCACTTCATCTCTACCTACAGAGAAGGCCTGGCTGCTTGTTACTCTGTATGCAGGCTCAAAATGTTTTGATGTTGTTAGTTGAAGCGGTGTTGTCATCGCATGGCCCAGATCCACAAGGCTGTCTGTGCTGGTGGTGTAGCTCACAGGGGCAGTGCAGGTCATTACAGTCACTGTCCCAGTGACTAAAGGCAGAGAAGTATCAGCAACACATGCAGTGCTAAGATTTATTATGGATGGCTGGACAGTACTTACTGGCCGTCCACTTGTGTCACTTGCTGGCATTTGCCTTCTTACATCCATGGAAACAGCAGAGAGATCCATGCAGCTGTCTCTCATTTCAATGTCCATCTTAGTTAGAGTGCGAAGGTCTATGACATCGCCCAAAGGATGGAATCTTCCATTCTCTCTGTATCTGGGTTGGTCTACAATATGTAGTGGCTCTGGAGGTATAGTAATAGCAACACTACCTAAACCATAACCAGGCACTGGACCCTTAACCACAGACACCGTGGTCTTGGTTATGTCTGTTGTTACTACTTCTGATTTTGAACTAGGTGATTTTTCAAAAGTTGATTGTGTTGTCACAGGAATAGCTTGGAGTGCACCTGAAAAATACATACTCTGGCCTGCCATATTTTGAATATCCATCGTTTTCATGGATGTAGTAAAAACTGGTTGCATAGGTTGGGGAACCTGTTCTTTAGAAGGTGCTTCTAAAGGCCAGCTGGTAACAGCCTGGCTAGTTATAGCTTCAGTGGGAGTTCCAGGCTCAGATGGCAATGTAATGACAACATAAGTTTCCTGTGAGGGTTTTGCCAACCTTGGTGAAGATTTGTTAGAGTGTGGGGACAAAGGGGAAGTGGGAGATGGTATCTTGTATTCAGCTGTGGATACCAAATTAAGAGTCATACTTGAAGTCAATGACAAGCTTACTGGTTTAGGCTGTGTTTCTGCTGGCTTATGAACAGCTATTGGGAGTGGAGGAACTGCTGGTTTAGGAGCAATTGGAGGTTTAGTTACTTCAGGGGGCCTGTGACTGAAAACAAGCCCTGCTGGAATGGAGGATGGTTTGGGTGGTACAGGAGGTGGTGTTGGGGTGTATGTTTTTGTGATAGGTACCACATGATCCTTTAATACAGCTGTGGACACCAGTGTTGGAACACTTGTGACTGGAGGTATCACTGTGGGAACTGTTGCTGAGGGAGGCTTAACCTGTGACTTCTTTTTGGGATAAATTGCTGGCTTGGGCAAAATAGGTGGTGGTGGTAATGGTGGTGGAGGAGGTGGTGGAGGAGGAGGAGGTGGAGGTGGAGAAGGATGTGCAGGAGAATCCAAAGAAGAGCTTCTAAAAAGAGAGAATACTTTGGCTGAAACAGCAGGAGCTGAGGAAGGCACAGAGACTATGCTGGTCTTACTTACAACAACACTGTGAGTGACTACAGAAGATGTTTCTGATGCAGACTCTGTAACTGGTACTGGTGCTATACATATAGGTGGTTGCTCAGATGCAGCATTAGTCAAATCAATCCTTGTCATATCAACACCCAAATCTTTGTGTGGCTCTTCATGATGAATTTTGACACTGCCAGCCTCTACTGTACTTTTAATTTTTCTAGCTGCTTCCTTCTCTGCTTTGGAGGTATCAAAGGTAATGGTATCAGCTGCAAATTCCTTGGATTTTGTAACTGTAGTTGACACTACTAAAGGTACAGTTTCAGGCAAACAAATGGCAGTTTGCTCCACGCTCTCTGCATCAGATTCAAGAGATGGTTTTTTAGTGGCTCCGGCAATAGATTCATAAGGCATGCTCACTTCAGGGTACTCTTTTGCAGATGTTAAGGGAACCTGTGTTACTATGCTGACACCTTCAGAATCTGCTGGTTTACTTACACTATCTGCTGGACCTACAAAACCTGTGGCTGCACTATCTATAGGTGAGGAACTATCTGTGGTACAAACTGAAGATGTAGATGATGTTAAGGAAGCTGTATCAGAAGGCAAAACTGATGCAGCACCTTCCGATGTCTCAGAGTATGTCAATATTGATGTTTCATGAGAAATTATTTCTTGAATTTCTCTGGCATAATCTGTTAAGTATTCATCTTCAATTTCCTCTGCTGTAAAATGTTGTGTTATTTTAACATCCGGAATAGAAAGTGTTGTGCTACTGACAGGTGATACATCTGAGATTGCTGAAGTAGTGCTTGATGTTAAAGATGTACTATCCACTATTTCTCCACCACCAGATACCTTTGTATCAGATGTGGGAAGGAAATCTGAAGCTGGTTGTGTTGGACTAGACCCTGGGGTTAGCTGCATTTTCTGTCTTTTCATAAGCTCTTCATAAGCAGCTTCTGCATCTAACAAATGCTTTTCCTCAATTGTGGAAATTACTGTGCTGTCTAATACAACTATTTCATGACTTTCTGGGATAATGTAAGAACTAGAAACAATATCTTCTTGAGGCACAATAGTATGTAAAGTCTCAACACTATAGTAGTCCTTCTCTAGATCACTAATTTTCTGTGGTTCATCATAGACCTGTTCTGAAGCTCTTGCTTTTTTCTCTTTTCCTCTCTGTTGCATATATTCACCGCTCTCATCTTGTCTCATAATAAGATTAGTATCAATAGTTCCATTGTAAGTATCCTCTATTAAAGATTCATAAATATAATCCTCTATTAGCATTCCACCATATAAAGATTCTTTTTCAAATACTTCATCTTTTTCATTTGACATTTGAAATGATTTGGACTTATGCATCATCTCCTCATATACCTCTTCTGCACTTTTCAATGTCTTTTGACCACTCTCTTCTTTCGGGAGTCCAGTTGGTTGTTCATCTGTTGGTGAGTACAAAGAGACGGCAGTAGGCAATTTGTAAACTTTTTGCACTTCTATTATTTTTTCTGGGCTGATTTCAAAACCTTCAGGTTCTGACTCAATGCTGGGTGAATATTCAGAACAAGAAGATCTGTGCAGCTCTTCCATTTCTGCAGCCTGTCGTAATTCTTCTGTTGGAGATGCATCTTCAATGGGAGAAAGATTACTTGGTGGAGTCTTTGGACGTTCCCTTCTTCTCTGGGCTCTGAGTTCATCCTTGTCCTTTTTAGATTTTTTGCTAGAACTTTTTCTTTGTTGCTGTTCTAATTCACGTTGTTTCTCTTGTTCCTTTAGCAGTTCTTCCTCTTCCCGTAGTTCTTCTTCTTCTGAAGAATCTTCAATAGTGGGAAGAAGAGGACCATGTGTCCGATGCCTTGCTTTGCGTTGTTGTTTGCTCTCCCCTCCCAGTTTTTTGTGACTAGGACTACTGTCACTGTCTTCGTCAAGTGATGACACTGAAGTAGGAGATGTACCTGGTGTGAAACTAGAAGCATGTAAACTAGAAGATCCTTCTCCTCTAGATCTATCTTCTGGTGAATCTGTAAGACTCTCCATCTCTAGCTCAGGCTCTTCATCAAAATATAAAATACCTTTCTGTTGTTCAGATACTTCAGAATATTTGTTTGTTATTGTACTATTTAGTTCTATTGTTTTGAAACGTCGAAGGCCTCCTCCTCCAGATACTGCAAGTTCTTCACTGTCTTGACTTTTACTTTCCCTGTATTTTGGCTCTGGGCTTTCATCAAAAGTCTCATCATCATCATCGTGCCATGAATGTCTTCTTCCTGCATCCTCATCATAGCCTGCACTACTTTTCCGTGCCATTCTTCTGTGTTTTCCAGCTGTTCCTTTGGCTTTGCTTTTCACTTCTTCTTTCTTTTGGCTTTCAGCTGCACTGATCTCTTTGAGTTGATTTCTAATGAATTCATCATCTTCAGAACCTGAAGCATCTTCATCAGCACTCATCTCTATAATCTGTTTCCTAATGAAGTCTTCCTCATCACCTGATCCCTGACTGTCATCTCGTTTGTACTCATCACTGCTTGAAGAACCAACACTAGTTCTTCTTTTTCTCCTTGGGACAGGTGAGTTTTCACTCTCACTGCTGTCTTCCACAGAGTCATAGCGTTGTTGTCTTCTTGCTGATATGTCATCTCCTTCATGTTCTTCCTTGTAGTCTGCCTGGGAGGAAGCAGTTCCTTTGCCCTCTTCTACAGTAGTTCCTTCACCTTCTTTGATAGCTTTTGAGTCTTCCTCATCTGGACCGTAAGATTCTGGAGTGATGGGCAAAGGCTTTGTTTTAGGTTGATCCTTTGTCTGTTCACCATATGTTTCAGAAAGCTCTTTGCTTTTTGCAGATTTTTCATCAGAAAGAGTGCTTGCCTGAGCTTCTAAAATTGAGAGTACAGTACTTTCCAATTTAGCTAGATCTGAGGGGCTCGGTGGACTTTCTTGTGAAATAGTGTCTTTTTTATTAGATTCTTTGAATAACTCCTTTTCATCAGTGGGGATATGACTTGGAATTTCACCAAGTGAACTTGATATCCCATCAGAAGAATACCCGGTGTCACTCAGACCTTGTGGACTTTTCTGTTGCTGAGAGCTTGATGTGTCTGATTTGTCATCCTCCTTTTCCTAAAAAAATAAATACATAACGCGTGTGTATATATTTATATATAAATTCTTAATGTCTCCTGGCAATTAAAAACATGATTTTTTTTTCTAAAGGATGAGTCATGCCTCAGATGAAGACTGAACACTAATTTTTTTTACTTAAAGCTATTAGAATAATACAAAAAAAGTTCCTCGAATTTTGGATTTTTTTTGCATTAACTAACTAGGCTTTGCATGGCAACTGATTTTACTAGTTTCAAGATGAACTTCTAATTTTCAATATATAATTTAATTGTTTTAAGAACACTTAGTAATGATAACCTGCCATTTCATCACACATGCAGGGGACAAGTTGCCCAGGGGTTGGTTTGTTTGATGATTTTACTTACTATGTGTCAAAGCTGTCTACACGATTTTCAATAAAAAGTAATATAGTTTGAAAAATGTCTGCAGAATTTCTGGAGTCTGCTCCTTTCTTAGATCATTTAACATTTTAAAATTGTCTGGAAATACGTCACTATTCTCAAATTTTGCCCTCATGGTTTAATTTTGTTGATTGAAGTATTACATATTGCAACATGCAACACCATCCATAGAGTACTGAAGCACGATTTAATGACATTTGGAATGTCCTCACATATTGGAATGTCTCCTACAGCTGGGCACTGTACAAATATTTTTTGAGTACCTCATAAAAGTAGAGTTTCTTGGTAAACTGGTAGTGCAGAGTGAGCTGCTGGTGGGGCAGTGTAATTGCAGGGAGGGAAGTATGATGGTCAGCCATTGATTAAAGGAAGCAAACAAGGCAGGCATTTCTGACTGAGCATCAGAACCAACGTTTTCCCTCTCATCCCTAATTAAACACCCTTAGTCATCCTACCTTCCAGATTTTTCTATGTCGTTCTGACTGACAAGCATCTCTGTTTCCTTCTATAAATAACAAAAACACTAAAAATATCCCACAGCAAGTATTTCTGCACAGTTTTACTCCTGCTTCTCGCAGCTGTGAGATTCTTTGTACTTACAGAAAGTACCTCGTTGCTGGGCTAAATCACAGTTCACTCTCCAAAATACAGGTCACCTTAACTCTACTCTACTGGGCTGATAATTTTAGGAAGTGTCCCCACATAAACTGGCAATTTGACAACAAAAATCCCAAAGTCTCATGATTTTAATAATATGATGTGATCCTTATTTTTGTTAGGGTTCTCAATAATAGAAGTAGGTAGTATTTATCAGCTTTGCTAATCTAAGTCAGTGATTTCTGAAGTAGAGCAAACCATTTATTTAAAGTTTTAATTTATAAGCCTTATTGATAGCATGATTATTTGAAAAGTAGTTAAAATACTGTGGAATAAATATACCAGAAAAATTATAATAAATGCTAAAATTATAATAAATGTTAATTATAATTAAAAATTACACTTACACTCATGTTAAGTTGCTATCAACTACAAGTATTTTAAAAGTTCATTGTGAATAAAGTTACATTTAGAGTAAAAATATCAAAACCCAAATATTTTTTATCAGTCATATTACTTTTTAAAACCAGTCAGGTTTAGATTTAATTTATATTAAAATTACGTATCCTTACTTTTAGACATATCACTTTGAACATAATCCTACATCCAAACATTAATATTTATATTAAAGTATTTATATTACTATTACAGTAATATACTAATTAATATTTTATGAATTAATCATCATTCACAGGAGTGATTTATTATATGGTTTGCAAAATCAGATACTACATTGAATATAAACTACATTTTTTCTTACCAACATTATAAGCAATATTGGAAATTCAAATATTTGATGTTACAAGAAAATCTATTGCAAATAAAAATCTAGCATGAAAACAAACATTTCTTGAATGATAAGGCTGTGATTAATAAAAGAACATAGAGAAACCTGAATTACTTAACTTTGGAAAGGCATCACCATTTGAAACCTACAACCTTCAATATTCTGAAAAATCTACTCTTGGTTATTCTCCAGCCCTTAAGGACAGAATTATGTATGGTCTTTACAAAAAATCAGCAATGAAGTGTAACTAAACATTTCAGGTTTTATATTTTATATTTACATTTTGTTTCCTTTTACTATAGAAGAAAATGTTTAAGGGGAATTTATTTTGCTATGTTTAAAAAGACATATATCATTAAAGCCAAGTGATTTTTCACTTCTGCAAATAGCACACTCCTCACTAAAACTTCACCTGTGACATTTGATTCTTATTTTTTCATTTATGACCAGTATGTTCATACTTATGAAGACACACCCAACAAAACTCCCCGTGATCAATTTAGATGAGCTGCTAAAAAATGCAAACATTGCTCAAGCTCAGAAGGTTTCCCAGGAGCTGATGGACAGAATGCATCTATCTAGTGAAAGTGAGCCTCTCAGACCTTGGTTCTCCAGGATGGTGTGATACCATCGGCTGTAAAGCAGAGACAGAAGGCATCAACTGAATGGTTCAGCACAGAAAAAGGTAGAGAACAACTGTTCATGGAAAAGCTTCAGCCATTCTCCTTGCAGCTGAGACAAATGTCTAATACCTACTTGTGACCAAACCAGATGAGATGGCAATGAATACTACTGTTGAACCTCAGTGGATGACATAAATGACTGCTATGCATTGCAGGAAACTGGGTATGAGAAAGTCTGCTGTTTGCACAGCAAGGAGAAGAAAATTATCTACAATAAGGACAGACATAATTTCTCACTAGAAATAAAAGGGATGAGTAAAATTCAATTTTCTTTTTAGGGTTACTAATACATGAATATATTTTAAAACCTTTTTGACTGTATCACTGCCTGCACCATGGTACATGCAAAAATTATCCTGTGTACCATGCTTTGAGATCAATAATCATGTAACTTACAACAAAAGCCTCTGGGTGTTTTTCCCCTAGTTTGTATAGTCTGAGATTTAGGATATTGTCACCAGCTACATCTATTCTTAAACGACTGTTAACTTATTTTCTGTGATGTTGGCCACTCCATCCACAAAGACAACATAATTTTTAAACTTGTAAACATATCATAAACATAAGACTTTTAGATGAATAACAAAATTTTGCAGAAACAATGTTGAAAATAATCATAAATATATTCTACAACTCTGAGAATAAAAAAAATGCATTTACATTTAAAAAAATACACTTTTTTTCCCCCTTGTCAATTAGAAAGTACTTTGGTATATGTCAAATTACTGGGTTTTTTTCTGAATATTTGAATGGCATTTCCTCTGAGTTTGCCTACTGTGTATTTTTAATACTGGACAAATTTAGCTCTAATACAGACATTGATGAGAGAAACTTAAGAAATTAGGAAGAAGGAGACTTATAAAAGCTACAGTCTGGATAAGACTTTAAAAACAGCAAATTCAACCTCTTTAACTAATGTTAAGAATGATCTAATGTCAACTTATTTGTGCTATTCCAATGACTTTTCTGTGATGCCAGATTCAATGCATTACACGACTATTTTATATTAGATGTTTTAGCTTTATGAATATTATTCATTTGTACTCTTCCTCACTTTTGCTATTCCTATTTGAAAATGTAAAGCTTAGGGTTCAAAATACATCTGAATGGAGTACATCTGAACATGTTTTAGTGGTGAAGGTGGTAGTGTTGAGCTAATGGTTGGACCTCACGATCTTAGAGGTCTTTTTCAAACTTAATGATTCTATGAAAAAATTCCATCAGTTACCAAATCAAACCAGAAATTTATTAAAAGAAAAATATGATTAAAAGAAAAAAAAAAGGCTTTTAAAAGAAAAAGTATTTATAGCTAGGAAGATTATATTCTGTTGCAGAGGAGAGAAATTTTATTTTGCAAAGGAACTCATAATTTTAAGATTTCAGTTTATTTATAGAAGAAATAAAGATATCTTCATTATAATGAAAAAGGGTTTCACAAAGTGGAAAAGAAACATGGTTGACTAAACTCTGTATTGTGCATTTTAATTTCGTATTTTCAAAATGAAACATTTTATTTGTATCCAGAAAAATGTTTACAGACAAATCTTATCCTTCTTTTTCTATCTCTCTGGGCTGTGTGTTGTGGCACATGTTGGACTAATGATGCCAATCAACAAAATATTAATATTTACCTAGTTACTCAACTGAAACACATGATCATTCCTCAGTAGTAATAAGAAGGTAGTAATAAGGGTACATATATAATATATTTAATACAAGTGTATTGCCAATTGATAACATGACAATGGTTTCATATAGATATGCTGTGTAAATTTGTGAGTTCCAAGATGGCAATTAGATACTGACAAACTGCATGTGTTAAACCTCCAAGATTTCTAGGCATCCCTGTTAGAACAGCTAACTGCAATTGCACATGTCAATAGTCAATATTACAAGACAGTTTCTCAGGAAAAGGACCTATAAAATACAAGCAGTCAGTTTATTCTTTAAAAAGCTTTTGAAGATATTTCAAAATATTAATGAAAAAAACACGAAGAAGAAAAAAAAAAGGCTTTACAATTCCTTAAATCACACATTGACTCTCAAATATTTTTAAATGTTCTAATATTAAAGTCACTTTCTTTTAAAGGATACCAAATCTCTAAATCCAGTTGATATGTGTAATTTCTCCTGAACCTGAAGGGAGCCTACAAAAATGATAGAGTGAGAATATTTACAAGAGCATGGATAAGGCAAAATGGCTTCACACTTAATGAGGGCAACTTTAGATTAGGTATTAAGAAGAAATTCTTTATTATGAAGGTGGTGAATCGCTGGGATAGATTGCCCAGAAAAGCTGTGGATGGCCCATCCTGGGAAGGCCAAGTTGGATGGGGCTTTGAGCCACCAGGTCTAGAGGAAGGTGTCCCTGCCCATGGCAAAGAGGTTGGAATGAGATAATCTTTAAGGTCCTTTACAATACAAACCATTCTATGATTTTATGATTTTCCATGGATTATTCTACAGTTTGTACTGAATCAGAACTTTAGCTTTTTCATGTCTTCAAGGACTTATTGGGGAATTGCTGCCTTTTTCTTTAAGTAGGATAGCAATAATTGCTTATCTTTTATTGGAAAGCTAGAAGAGTTAGCAACTACCACTTCTACAGAATTGAGTTAGCAACTACCACTTCTACAGTTTGTCAAGTGCAGAAAGATTTTCCCTTGCATCCCTAATTAAAAATACACCTAGCTGAAATCCCCCACATGATTCTACCCTGAAATACATGTAAATTATATTCTTCAATGTCTACATGTCTTTTACCTAGTGAAATGGAAGCAATGTGTAGTATCTAAATTGGCATTACCTCTTTCAGTTTTATCACATGCTCTCTTGGGAAGAGCTGTGTCTAGCAATGTTTGATCAACAGAACAGACAACACTGAAGTACTTCAATAAAGAAAAATTTAAAATACATCTGAGTTAATTTTACTAAGCACAAGCTAGGTGAGACACCTTCTTAATTTTTACTGCTGAAAATTTTGAAATATAGGATTTTCCCAGATCTCCTTTTTGGTCCAAAAGGTAGGATGTCTGGCTATGCTACTCTAAGCATAATTCAGGGATTCCCTCAGTACAATCATGCACCATAACTCTTGATATGACCAAGAGAAATAAACAGAACATGTGATAGGAGGTTTATTTCAGACAGGAGACTTGATTTATAAAAATAGTATTCTTTCCAAAGCAAAATTTCTAAATTAGAATATTTTTCTTTCCAAATATCTTAATTACCACCAGGAAATACATAAAACCAAAATCAACCACACCCTTGACCTTTTTGACAGGGATTACTTGAAAACATAACTCTGGCAAAGCTTAAGCATTTTCCCTAAGCCTACTCCTATTTTTTTCATAACATACTATTTCCATAACATAATAATCAGCATCTAATTTGCAGAGCTGATACAAACCCCCCAAGTGTTCATTTCTGAACAAACTGGACATATTATTCTCTTCAGCTGATAGAGCGACTGGAACACAACCTCTAGTACCTGCTATCATAAACTCACCCATTTCTCTGACTTGAGAACCCACAAGAACCCTACCTGAATGTACCTGTCTATATGAGATAAGTCAATTAAATAGTAAAAATATGAAAATATTGCATACTTTGATGTACCATGTTCAGGCATCACAAAGTATTCCTGAAATTTATATTATATTTTGGTATTGCAGAGCACTGCACACCTTACTCTATCAGATTATTCCCTTTTGGGACATGAAAACAGTCCAATTTCAACAATTAATCTTTGAAGTCTGAAGAATCTAGAGATCAAAACAAATAAATCTGAAATATTGGAAAAATTATTAAAAAGGAGCTTTGCCTTAGTTTAAAATGCTTAACTGCTTGAGATCAGACAAGTAATCTTGAAATGTGAGTGTAGAGTGTAGGACTGGCTGGTGACATTTTCCCTCAATGGGAGTCATTGATTTTATCATTTAGAATAATTTTGTAAAGAGTATAACAGTAAAGCAGGAAGGAAAGGGTCTATAAGGATCAGATTCCAAACTGAAGAAAGGGAAGTGAGAGGGAGAAAAACACTTACTATTTTTTCTCGCACTGCTTCCACGTGGTCGATTCCTGGCACAGGTGGTGTTTGAACAGAAATTCCTTCTTCCTGAGCTTTTTCAGCTTTCAGAACCTCTTGTGAAATCCCAGTTGTCAAATTCTCTTTCTTAACATCTTCTTGCTCCTTAGCCTGTAGTCCCTTATAAGGTGCTTCAACTTCAGGTTTCTGTTCAGGAACATGGTCTTTAATCTCAGCTGTAATTTCTTCCTTTTTGTCTTCTAGAGGTGGTGTGCTCTTTTCTGGGAGCACAGTTTCTTTATCTTCTTCCAATGTGCTAAGGGGTTTCTTTTGGTCGGCAATTGTTGAAGGAATTTTATCTGCTGAAGGTATCTTTGACAGCTTCCCTCGCTGAAGTTTTGCTTCTTCTTTTTGACCTTCCTCTTGGATTTTGTCCACTGATGAAGCTTTCTTAATTTTTTCATGTTGAAGTTTTATATCTTTCTGAATTCCAGGTTGGATTTTATCAACTGAAGCTGCCTTTGGCAATTTTACCTCCTGAAGTTTTGCATCTTCCCTCTGAGCTGCAGGTTGGATTTTGTCAGCTGACAGCGCCTTTGCCATTTTCATCTGTTGGAGTTTTGGATCTTCTTTCTGAATTCCCTGTAAAATTTTGTCAGCTGAGGGCATCTTTGCCAATTTTGCCTCTTGAAGTTTTATGTCTTCCTTCTGAACTCCATGCAAAATTTTATCAGCTGAGGATGTTTTTGCCAGCTTTGCTTCTTGAAGTTTTGCATCCTCCTTCTGAACTTCATGCAAAACTCTGTCATAGGAGGCTGTCTTTGTCAGTTTTGTTTGCTGAATCCTTGGGTCTTCCTTCTGAGAAGCATGCTGGATTTTATCAGCTGAGGGTGTCTTGACAAGTTTTCCCTGCCTAGGTTTTGCATCTTCCTTTTGAATTCCTTGCTGGATTTTATCAGCTGACAATGTTTTTTCCAATCTCCCTGGCTGAAGTTTTGGAGTTTCCTTCTGAACTAGTTCTTCTTTTGGCTTTGCTGCTGCTGCAGGAGGTGGTGTGGAAGTTTTCTGAGGGGAATGTGAGACAGCAGGCACAGCCCGTTTTTGAGGAGAAGCAGGTGGTTTGGTTGTTGGTTGTGAAGGGCCTGTTTTGGGAAGTGGCACCTTGCCCATATCTCCAAGTTGTCCTGACATTGCCCTTTGGGTCTGGCAGTTTAAGCACAGCCATTCCTGTACCTGTGATACAAAAAACATGAAGTTACTTATTTGAAAACGTAACAATAAAATCATAGTGTTTTCAACTGATACAGTTGAATTCTTTCAATCTGAATATTATGCATATTGGTAAGTTATTTCTTTTCTTTCCTCCTCTTGCAGGGAGATCCACAGCACCATTCCAGAAATGAAGCATATCAGGTTCCAGAAAGCCAAGATGAACAAATATAAAAAAGCGCTGGGAAAACTAACAGCAACAACATTTTTCCAAAGTATTGATGACCTACATGTGCAAAGTTTCCCAACATATTTCTAACATGTCTTTCTTTCTAAAGTCCCTATAATCTATCAATAGGTCCCTATATTTTGCAAGCCTGAAAAAAAGGGGAACAACTGGCACTTACGGCTCTCTGTGTTTCTCTTAGGAAATCCCCACTTGAGGTTTTGTATAGGTATCTGTATAAATTATTGCTGTAACTCAACAGGAAGATCACCTCTCTGCTCACTTTACTGCTAAATCCCTACTGCATGCTGGCTCCTTTTACTCTTCTTCACCAAAAAATCAGAAAAAGGACAAGTGCTTCTATCTGTGCAAAAAATCTTGTTGCCAGTTGCCTAGCTACTACATGAGGGGAGTAATCACACTGTTTCCAGTGGGATTTAGTTTATAGTTCCTTAAAATAGTAAAAAAAAAAAGCAAAAAAAAAAAAAGCACAGAAAGGCACTGAAAGGAAAGAAAAAACCCAGACTCTTCTGGATACTAGAATAGCTAGTGTAGGTTTACTTCACTATTGCAAAATGAGCTTTACTAGTGGAGAAGTGGTGTATACTGTACAATAAAATCTACATCTAAAAATAGCTGATCAGCTATAAGTCACATATGTAAATTACAAGAAGCACAGATAATATGACAAAATTCTTAAGTAGGAACAGCTCACTTGGACTAGTTTTATGGAAATGCAACTGAGAGGCTTTTAATGTACGAAATTCTCTGAGAAATTTTGTTTCAGGCACAAGCAAAACAAGACTGTATTAATTATCATCCAGGTCATCAAACAATTGTTGTGTGTATTTATTATTCTACTTTTAAAGAAATTACCAAACTAGTGAGCATCCTAGTAATTGACATGAAAAATATTTAATAATAGTACCTGATAATATTTTCCTAATAAATGCAGTTTATCAGCTGAATCAGCCATCTCCCCTAACACTTACTATATCTTTTGCAAATCCAGATGGAATGTGGCTCTGTATTAGACTATTAAACATAATTTAGGCTTAGTTTTTCTGTTGAAAAAAGCATTTAAACATAATCCTCGAGGATCTATTATCCTTCTTAGGACTTAAAGTATTCCAAGCACACATCATTTTTTTGGGAAGCAATAATTAAGAAATATAAATTTTTGAAAAAAATAATGTGCAAAATAAAACTCATTTTTCTTGCAAATATTTTTTTAGATGGGGTTATCTGGAATTCTTACCACAGTTTCCTCTCTTTTCCTAAAAAACAGTACTGGAAACCATAAATATGTTGTGTGCTGTCTTTTATAAACTGAAAATAGAAGCAATGCTCCAGGAAACAAATTTGCCCCACAGAAAATGATGATATTATTATTTGAAGATGGCAATGGACTAAACATACTAGATAACGTTTAGCATAAAAAGACTAATTAAAAAAAAATCCAATTTCATAGTAGCTTTGATTTTTGAAATTCAATTAAAAAAAAGTTTTTGAAGATACATATAAAAAACTTTGCAAAAAATATTTTTTTTTATTTATTGGAGGGCCAAAAATATTTTAAATCCACAAAAAGTGGACAGATTTTGCTTTATCCATTCAGCCTGAAAAATGCTCATTTCCCAATGTAAGCAGAAATAATGCCGTTATTATTTGTGCTAATATAGCTTCAGTCAGCACAGGGCATGAGAATAAGACAGTACTTAAATGTATTAAGCTTCTCAGAATGTAGCCTTAGCCATCTTAAATTATATAAAAACATAATGAAGTGGCTTCTGCCATGAAATAATCCATGGTTCAAAAAATTACTGCTATCTAGATATTCTTTGTGAACATGTTAATTTATACTTTAAATTCACATGTTCTTTTTTGCAGTATCATTTGTTTGTCCTGTTTTATTTTTATTTCCTTATATCCATATCCATTTTCTAGGGTCTCTATGCTTGTTTCCTTTCTATTACATTTGGCGGTACATCGACACTTGGCTCTTCTCCTAGCTCTGCTGATTATGCAGATTCCATCTAGTACCTCTCAGCTGCAGCCTACTCACTGCTCATACACTTGCACCTTCTCAGATTCATCGTCACTTCCCTTTCCCTCATTTAAATCCTTCACAGAGCCCATTCTTTGAACGCCTATAAAAACTTTAGCAACTTTAGTAACAGGATTAAGCATTTAAAACCCAAAACAGTTACCCAGTCACTGCCTGCTGTCCCTATTTAGTGCCTTTTCCCTGGAGTAAATTTCTGCAACTCAAGGACTATGCTTTGTGCTGAGCACATGGTAGAACTCTTGAAAAGGAAAATAATGACAATTAACATGAGGAAAGGAATTTGATGATTAGCAGATTGGCAAAATGCACTAAATTTTGTCAAAAGATGGAACTTCCATCAATACTTGCCTCTCTGACATAATGATGAATATGATATTAGGGAAATAAACTGGAATTGTCCAGATATCCAGTGACTTAATGAACCTTGCCACTGTCTTCTTGGACTCTTTCTATATATTCATCATTTACCACTTTATTTTTCAGTGCCGCTGTATAAGCATTGCATATATTACTCCCAAATCTATGTTTCATATAATGGCTTTTCATTATCATGCAGATATTTGGTCCCAAAAGAGCCTACAAAAATCATCTTATAGCACCAGGCCTCTAGCTCCTGAATCCTTGTCAGAATGGTTCTCTGTAAAATCAAATTTTGTACCATGAAGTCATATGCCTCAGTCTTAGACTTGTCTTTTCCTCAGTTAACCTCATGCCCTGAATGCAAGATTTTCCCTAAGGCTATCTCTTCAGTTAGCCTGTCAACCCAAATTTATTAGGACTTGGGAATGGACATCATCTTCTTTCAGTAGTCTTCACTAGATAAATCTTTTTTTCAAATCTTCTAATTCTTCACACCCTTTGGTTCCTGAATTGGCCGTAGACAGTATGATTGGCACTACAAGTGATACAAGTGCTTTAATACCCTGAATCCACAGCTCTTTGCCTATGTTTTCAGCAACCCTTACAATCCAGTATTGCTAGAGAGAACAAAGTAGCTCTGTCACAATGTTCTCCTCACTCAGTTTTGTAATACACAAATGTCATTATGAAAAGGGCATACATCTAACATTCATTGTGAATGTCTGTTATTCACTCATCAAGCAAGAGCTCTGCCCTGCTTGTTACAGAAAGGCCCTTTCTGCAAACAGAGGGAGTGAAGGAACTCTTGAAAGGCTCAGCTCAGAATTTCAGGTGTCTGATTCAGGGCCTCAGTTGGTACAGCAGAGGTGAGTGTCCTCAGCTCAGTTTTATTGAGAAAAAGGCTGCCGAGACTGTATTTTAGAGAAAACCAGGTGATGTAAAAAAAAAAAAAATATAAAAAAATAAAAAAAAAAATTAAAAAATGAAAAAGAATAAAACTACACAGTGTCACAGGGAGAAAAATTCATGAAACAATATTCTGACATGAAGAGGTACAAAGCCAAAAGGAAAATACAGAGAAGTGGATGGTAACAACCCAGCAAGCTCAAAGGTTGGCTGGTGTGTTCCAAGGAGGTGGGGAAGCTGATGCTTGCTGACCTGAGCGGTGATTGTCTGACCAGCAGGCACTATCCAAAGGCCTCACTGAGGTGGTGAGTATGTTAATATTAACAATTCTTCATTGGCATCTTTCTGCTGTGTGCATTCATCCACAAATTTCTCTGTACTCCTCAAGTACATCCTTCTTGTGTCTCTCTGCCTGTGGGAGACATTGCCTGGACAAAATGCAGAGAGGAAAGGCTCCATTTCCATCTCGAATGGGAATGCTGGCCTCAGCATTTCTTTGGGACATGTGGTCTACAAATTCAGATCCCACACAAACTGAGGACTTAGATCTCCTACCTCCAGAAGAACTATTCAAATTGCTAGACCTACATATAAAAAAGTTACCACTTATGCCACACAAATTGATAGAGAAACATAAATATTCAGAGCATGACCACAGAATTAGACTGTAGGTCTGGCAGAAGAAAAAATACAAAAATAAAATACTAAAATCTCACATTTTCTCAATCCAAACAGTGTAAGGCAGGCAGGAGGTAACTGTCTAAATGAAGCCAGTTTGGCAGAGACAGGGTTCACAGTGGCATCCAGAATTAGAAAAAATGCAGAGAGGTTTTCACAGATATAGTTTCTATGGAGGTCACAGGCAATTTTCCAGGCTCATTCTCCTGAATTTACACATAAATTTTGTCTAAAATGTCACTTAGGAACTTAAACTTATTTTTGGATTCCACCCCAAGTGAAGAAATGATGTGCAAACAAATGCTTAGTCAGATGGCTGATTTTTGGAGAAAAGGTTAGAAAAATGTGGCTAATTTAATCTAGGGAAATTAATCCCATAAATATGACTTATATGGGAGGAAAGGTATATTGGCTGCAAACCAAATGGATATTAATTGTCCATGAACAAATTTAGCTTTAAAATTAGAACACCTTCCTTGCCAGTAGTGATTTGAAGTTTGGAGTTTGATACAATAGGAGTGTGGTACAGAGAAACACAGTTAATTTCAATATATGATGTGATTGCCAACAAAATCACACAATGATTCGTGAAATCCTACCAGTTTTAAAAATTACATTTCTGTAATAGTAATCATGAGCAGAATGCATTATATCATTAGCATTATATAGACTCACAGAATTTAGTTGACTTTAAACATCAAGGTATCTTCTAGCCACCAAAGACTGATCATGGAGATTTCCAAAAACTGGTTCAGAATTTGAAACATGACATTAGAAAAAACAACTATAAAATCCCTGCAGAATAAAGAACTTTGTCAACAGGAGGAGGATTACTGTTTCAGTTTAAGAATGTTTTTATTTGCTATAGTTGCAACCAAGATGAGATTGTTATCCGAAAAATGCAAAACAAAATACCATCTTTTATCTATTTCTCATATAGAGAGTTTTAGTGTGATTGAGGAAGACTAAGTTATCTCAGGCTGTCATTATTGTTACTAATTGATATGTTTACTTATAAGCCGTCACAGCTATGAAATAAGTTATTTTCAATTATCTCTTTTTCTTCCACACCAAGTGATTAAGCAGCAGACTACCAGAAATGTACAGAGGAATTGGTCTTCTCCCATGTGTCAGGAATGCTCCCTAATTCATAAGGTTGGGACTGCTGAATATTTCACTCAATTATGTACAGATGAAATACAGAGTATGACAACACAAAGATGACCTACTTCTTCAAGTGATGACAATTCTGAAATGTGCATACCCTTACCTTACTTCAAGATACATCTTAGTACTTTCAGAGAAAGGCCGTTCTGTGTTTTCTTCAGCAGTTGCTCTGTTGTATGGGAATGTTTATTTTAGCAATTAAATTTAATAGATAATGGGATTTTTATGTGTATAGTGTCTCTGTATACTTTAATTTCCCTTAGTTATTTTGCTGAAATGCCCTAGTGGTTTAGAATTATGCTGTCAATGCACAAAAATGTATCCCTAGTATATATATACACCATCAAAAATGCAAAAGAAGCAAAACTGTGGAAAATTATCTGGTTTTTTTATCGAGGAGGGGCAAACATCACTGTATTTGTTTTTAGTCTGCACCTAACTGCACTGTAATATGTTTCTTGCTTTTTTCATGCATCATTTTTACAAGATGACTAAAAGTCCTCCTTTGAATTGGCAAGTTTAGCTGCAGGGGTGCTGTTGCCCAAAACAAAAGCATGATCCTTCCTCCTCAGAGGAAGATCAAAGAGAAATTCCCATTAAGCACTTCAGTACCCCAATGACCTCTTCTTCTGTTACCATGCCATCCCCCCCCCCCCCCCCCCCCCAAAAAAAAAACAACTGAAGGAAAAAACAATAAAGTAGATATGGGTACCATTCAAATGCCAAGTTTTTGTTTATTAAACATTTAAGATATTTTTTGAATATTGATTTTTACAATGAAGTACATATGAAAATCAGATTTCTGTCCTTACACATCAATGACTACACAGTTGTCTTCTAATCTACACAGTCTATCTCAGAGTGGTTCCTGTATTATTTTGATATCTTGTTTCACTCACAAAAGCCACTGCAGATAGAGAATTTACTGGCAGGATAACTAGATAATAGTTACATTCATAAACATATTTCAGTGTATATCTGACAATCAGAGTCACATAAAAAATGTAGCTGTGAATTCTCTTTCACAGGTTCTTATAAAGAAATTCCCAATTAGACAACTAAAACAATTTCTGTTTGCTTGCACACGTGACAGTTGACCACGCTGTTGCACATTAATGAATAGCAGCATGTGACCTCTATTAATGCTATTCTTAACTTGCTTTGATAGAATTGTAGTTCTTAAAGATTTCTATAGATCCTATGGACCAAAGAAATTCAAGGTTGTGTTAGTAGCTGAAGTCATAATTTTTATGGTAAAAATACAGTTTTATTAAATAGTTATTTTATAAATCAGTTTAGTCAGAGCTTTAAAAATGTTAGGCTATTGTAATCCTTCTTGGCTATATGTAGATGTTGGGAATCCTCACTATGCTCCTTTGTACCCTTTATTATAACAGTCTCAAAGAATAACTGTTTTCTGTGCCTTCTAGCAGCTGAATCACTATTTCCCACAAACCGTTCAGCAGAATACATCAGTATTCCCATCCCACCATTGCTATTATTTGTTGTGAACTGACAAAATGTCTAGTGTCACAGATGGCACTAAAACAACAAATAACACCATCCCCTGAAGAGTTTGTGGTCTATTCAATTCTGTGTTCAATGCTGACCTTTTATAGACAATCCCAAGAAAATTGTTTTTGTTCCAAAACTAGATCTTAGCCATAGAACTAGGTTCTGTAGCAAAAAGGAGAACTGTTATTTTTATTACATCTTAAAATATGTATTTAATTATAAACTACAAAAGTAACTTTTCTACCTGAATCTTAATGGTTCATATATACAAATATCTTAACCATTCTTTGTAAAAAACATTTATTTTGGTCATCCCCAATAGAAACACAGAGACACCTGGTGTACATCATTGCTCTGAAAAGTCATTTTGCATTTTGTTTGCTCTTGCAAATCAGATAATCCTAAAACTAACATGTGTAGTTCACCCCAAAAATATGCTTTGAAAAACCAAAAATCTCTAAGACAGATTGAAATGTGTGTCTTTTGTACCCATTTTACCTATTAATGTATCAATTTTTAATGAAGAGGCATTTGTATCCTTCAAATGAAATGCTATGAACAGAGATGTAAATACTTAAAGAATAAAGGGTGATTTTTTTTTTTTTTTAACTCCTAGCTCTATCCAGTCTCATCAAACCTAAATTTTAAATACTTAACTGAGGACCTAAAGTTATGACCCTGGCTAGTCAGATTCACTCAGCAGGCTAGGGGATGCTCTCTCCAGATATGAATAGTGTTGGTGCCTGACTATTGGATCTATTCCTTATTAGGGAGAGATCCTGCAGCAAACTGTGCTCCACACAGACCTCACTTCAAGAATGACTGTGAGATTTGCTCAGAACCTGCACTAAAGTCCAAAGATAAACCTTTCTTAAAATAATAGCCTGAAAAAAGACCTGAATCTGTAATCTGATACTTAAATAAATGGTCTGATATTCAAAAGCTCTAAATTACTGGACAGTTCCACTGACTCTTTTCCACTTTTCAGTTCATCTCTTCTGTTTGAATCTTTTTAATCAGAATCCCAGTATACATATCTGTTTAGTCAGTTATTTTTATTTTACATGGCTTTATAATTTCAGTTTCTTAGCAATGATTCATGTCTAAGGTTTCAGTGTCATGTGAAAGATATCTGAATCTTTTAGGTGCCTGAAAATGAGGGGGACAGGCAAAGAAACAAACAGACAAAAAATGGGGGATAATTCATGGTCAAGGAAACACACTATTCTTAATTAAGAGAAAACAGCTCCAGCAGAAAGTTCCTTACCTGGCTTTGGAAAATCATATTAATTATTAGCTACAGATACAGTAAGAAGTTTGCATGTAACCATTTTCTGATACATTGGCAGCTGCCATGGCAGTAAAGAGATAACAGAAGTAAACAAAGGAAATAGATATGGCATCTGTGCAGAATGACCGTGGCTCTGTGTGGTATGGTACATGCTGAGAAGCACAGAGGCCTTCCAGCAGCTTCTTGAGCTCTTCCCAATGGACATTTCCCCTGAACACCCAAAAACCATGCTGACCTCCCTGCCATGGGCAGTGTGGAGAGATGGCAGAGCACCAGAGCACAGAAATAGTAACTGCCTGGTTTTGCAACACATGGGCAGAATAACACTTTATCATCAGCTGTGGCCATTTTCACTGATAAGAGGCAAATTCCCAAGCCTTGAGGCAACCAGTACAAAGTCTAGGGAGAGGCTAGGGGAGAGATGAGGTGCAGGTGCAAAAGGGGAAAAAACAAGCTTTTTAGTCTCTTGGCTTCATCATCCTTTGAGGTTGCTGCTGATCAGCTCTCAGGAGACTGTGGTGACACGTTTTAAGTGACAGTAATCCATTCTGTATGTCCTGCTCATTGTTTTGACCTTGCACTTTCCTGCCTACAATTTTGCCACTGTGCCATCACAGCATAGAAAATACTGAAAAGATTGTCTTAAAAAGGAAAATGCCATTTAGTCAGCAAGAAAATCCTGTCAAAAATTGTAATTCAAAGAAAAGGTTAGCATCTCTGTTCTCTTGCAGTTTGAAAAATATGTACAAGAATTAAAAATAAAATACTTTTCTTGGGAACCTTCAGACCAATATTCATTAAAAATTCTTCACAATATTTTGTACAGAAACATGAGTGCAATCTGTTTGATAGCATAACATACTGTAATAGTACATTATGACTTAAAGCAGATGTTTTCTTGGTGTTTAATGTGCACCTAAATCCTATATACTTCAGCAATCACATAATAAGCTTTTTACTTTCAAAAGCCACCATAAAATTATGCAAAAGAAAGAAAATACCAAAGAAAAGAAAATACCAAATAATCTAAACCCATGTAAATCTGCCCAAAAACAAAAGTATTGCTAACTCCCAATATAAATATTAAATGTAAAAGCAAAAAACAGTTCTTAACTGCTAGGGGAAAAAAAAAGAAATAAAAAAAACCCAACAAACTTTTAATGAGACTTTATTTTTCAGTCTCATTAGTGTCAATAAATCTGTCATAGCTCCTTGGAAGTAAGGGCAAGGCCCCAAAACACTGAACTATAGTAGGAGTACTCCATTTCCCAATTGACTTGAAATTCAAGTAATAGACACATTATGCTTGAAAGTTATTTGTTTTATCCTTCTAAAATTAAGTTTTTCATATGTCTCAAAATACACACAGTACTGCAAAGTGGGGGGAAAAAACCTACACAGAGAGTGAAAAATGAAGTGCCTCCAAAATTACCTCATTGCATTCCTTAGTTGTACTTTCACTTCTTTTTTGTTATCCTCAGAAGGAAAAATAATCTTCTCAAATCAACTAGTCAGCTCAAATCTAATACTAATTACACAATTACTTATATAGTTTAGCTGATTCAGAATTTCTCCTTGATGAGAAGACAGAGGATCTCTCCAAACATCTTCAAAAATATTTCATGGAAAGGGCAAATCCATAATTTTACATTCATATATGCATGAGTGATACATAGACAGACATCCACACACATACAGAGAACACAGGAAGCCAAAATAACTTATATTCATAGAGTTTTATGTCCAGAAGAGGCCATTATTTTCAACAGGTCTGATTCTTTAATGACAAAATCCTTTTAGTTACAAAAAGAGTTTTCTATTTTCAACCTTTTAGTGTTTCTTAAAAAGATAACCAAATCTATGGGGAGAACTTCTCTAGCTTCAGAGATTATAGTTCCAATACATGCCCTATCTGTTGAATTTTTTACATGTTGGCTCTTAGATGGCATTAAAAAAAAAAGGTAGATAAAATATGAATTTTAATTATATTTTTAAAAATCATATAAAAATTTAAAAATATAATCTATAAAGGAAGTAATGCAAGACCAAGATGCATGTGATACAAGCTCAACACATTCCCATACCATCTAGCTGAACTGTAAATGGGTGTTATACTCACAGTCCCTTTTGGCAAAAAGTAGCACAGTCACTTTGACATGAAAATAGCTTTTGGTTTAAACTATATAACACTCTACAAAAATAATGCTAAAGCTATAATAAACACGACTCTAGTGTGAAAACACATTTTCAATTTGCATTTATTCGATTCTTCTTCTTCTTACTCTTATTCTTATTACTACACATAATGTATTCATACTTAATAGTTTTGTACCTTATGTCAGGTTTTACAAACTTTATTCTTGTGATTAATATTTGCATCTTTCTTACAATGAGAGCAGCAACTGCATGGAAGCTTAACTTTTATCTTGAAAGTATGGCCTGTTTTTAACCATGTTTTAAAAGGGTATTTGATGCTAAAGAGTCCTTAGCAAAACTTTTAGATCAATTAAAATTTGTTGAAGAGTTGTAGAAATATTTTAAAATACTTTTAATATAAAGTGTTACTGGGCTATAAAGTTAACTGCTGTTTTTACTCTGTCATTTCAGAAGCACACAAATCTCTTACTTTACTTCTAAACCCAAAATACTAAAATCTGTCACAAAAACCCCCAAAAATTTTAATTCTCCATATCTTGGACTGAATTCTATATTTTTATACCATATTAAAAAACTCAAAATGGCAAAAAAAAACCTGCTTAACATAAATAGCAAATAAAAAAATAAGAGCAACATTCATTTGAAGTTTTATGTTGTCAAATGCGTTGCTGTTATTCAAAATAGACTGATCTTATTTTCTCATTAAAAGTCAATTTTCAAGTCTTAATTAATTTTTAAGCATTTGCTCAATTCTGGAAACAATCTTTTAAAGAACCTGTTTACATCATAAATAACATGATCTAATCCTCAGTCTTCCAGGATGAGTGATCCTAATGTCAGCATCTAATTAATTTAATTGTATGTTCTCTTATAAGTCAAGAACAAACATCTGGAGATAAAAATGACAAAGAAGTCAATAGCTCTCAGTGGTTTGAAGTAAAGTGAAAAGTAAAAACCACAAAATCCACAAAATTTAAAAAACTCCCAACATCCACCCCAAACCCCAAAACTTCCTCCTTATCCTTGTTCTCTTGTCTATGAAAGCCCAAACATGGACAACGGAAACCTGACGATTAAAGTGAAGTGAGGGTCTCACCCAGCAGCACCTCCACTTTTCTGTGTAACAATCCTAAGCAAAAATGTTACAATCACTTTTATTGTCTTTATTCTTCAGAGACAGATCCACAGTTTTCTGCTACTTACAAGCTCTCCACTCCACCTTAGGATAGTCCATATAAAGAATAGTCTAAAACTAATCCAATAGCATTTTACAAATAAAAAATAAAAATATTAACAAAAAAAAGTCCCAAAATAAAAGAGTGGGATAGATTTTGTTGATCTCTAAATCTCCTTATTTTGCTAAATTTATTAAAATTTCCACCAAAAACCTCCCAAAAGAATGAACAAATTCAAACCAACTGACTAAACCCACCCAAACCAAAAACAAAAAAACCCCAAACCAAAACAAAGCAAAAAACCACAACAGCTTTTGGTAAAACTGTTGAAAATAAGTATTTTATTTCTTAGTTCTGTGGCACCTGAACAATTTAGCTACTACATTTTCACTTTATTTCATAAAATATAAATCCAGAATATAATTTAGGTTTTTTTCTTCTAAAGAAAGATATCTTTAGACTAGAAAATTGCTCATAGTTTTATGAAACTATATAGCTTAAATTAAGAATTTGCATTTACATTCTCTTTTTTAATCATATGTATTGTGTAAGACAATTTTAAAAATACAACAAAACAAACTTGTAGTAAAATATGCATCTGCCTGAGTAAAAAAAAAAAAAAATCAATTCTGCTAAAATTTGATAGAAATTTTAAATAATTTCAGAAAGCATAAGCCTTTGTCATCATGGGTTATGGAGAGCTGAAGATAGAAAAGCATGGAGAGTGTATAACAGATATCATAACTCCAGATGTATGGCTCAAAGAATTCAAATTGCATACTAAAACACAACAGAAATTACCATATCTTTATTATAGTCCATGTAATCAATTCCCAAGATTTTGACACCAGAATAATATGCAGTCTGCTTGTAAAATGAACCATTTATGGTGCACTTTTTAAAAAACATCTCTAGGCAATGAAGTGGAAAGTTCACATCTGTCTTCAAGGGCAGATCTGGAAGCAGTTTCCACTGTGCAGAAGTGAATTCTTTTGTACATCAAAGGAGTGAAAATTATATCCTGAAATCATCTGCATTTAATATAAACCCAGTACTTTAGAAGAAAATTTTTTTTCTTTAAAGATCAAACTTGGATGCAACAATTTTAATTATTCAGTAAAAACAATTAAGTAGACCTTTTTTTTTCCCAGAAAAAAAAATTGAGTTTCTTCTGCTATGTTTTCAGATATGATGTAGTAGAAATTAAGAATTGTGTAAGCCAATTAAAAAAAAATTATTTGCAACAAAAAATGTTTATATACGCTTGTATCTTAAAAAAAAAAAAAGTTCAAATACTAATTCAGCTGACTGTTCATTTTACAGTGATGTTTGGGAAGTGAAATCATACCCAAAATGCCTACCTAGATTCATAAAATTCACCATCTTCAGTTTTTGTTAGAGATCCTTTTGTTGATTGAACATTTCCATTGTAACCAATCTGACAGATTCATTTTACCTTGCTTGATTCATTTATTAAGATTTTGCTTCATTCTCACTGATTATGCTACATTGGCACTTAGAAAAAATATTATCCTTTAATGCTTCATTAGCTACTTCTCCATCATAGTTAAAAATGTACATTACAACTATAATGTATTATAGTAAGTGTGTAGCTCACTCAGTACCAGCTCTTTTTGGTTCTCTCTTTCTAATAGAGTATTTGTCCAATAAATTCTTCATGGGACATTGCATCTTACAGAACTAATTTGTAGATGGTGCATAATATTGCCAAAACATTCCTTAGAAATGACTTGGGAATAGTATTGCTGTCAATAATCATTAATGAATTTAATTGACAATGTAATCTTGGAAGTAGGAAAACAAAGACATAGCTGCAACAAAATTGAGCATTTTATGACAAAAGTTTATCTAGGAAATTGTAGAATAAACTGTGCTGAACACATGAAGACAGAGAAGAAGTAAGCCTGGTTTTGTCTGGTTTTACATAAAGCAACTCCCTGAATTAAACCAACAAACCACATGAACTAATTTAAAAAGCAGACACACAAATAAAATAAGGAAATGGTTTAAGAGTTGAAAAACTGAAAAAAACCCTAGCAAAATCAATAATTACAAAAGTTGTGGGAAACAGACTGTACCACAGTGCAAGGCCTGACAGGATGAAAGCTCACAAGCAGGCATCATGAGAGGGAAACCCAGCTGCTGGAGCAAGAAGCACACAGCAAAACCCAGAGGACACGGGTGGCTACAAGTTTACAAAAAACACGTTTTACTCTCATTCCATCATAAAGATCCTTCTCAGAAAAAAAGATGATTTAAAAAAAAAAAAAAAAAAAAAGAGGAAATGAGTGCTGCTCTATTTATCACGGTTTGGTAACCACTTTGTGTTATATAACAGCAGTAAGCATAGTACAAACACACTTAAATAAAAATGCTTCTCTGCAGGACTGGCTAATTTGCCTTTAGAGCTTCTGCTCTAAAACCTGATGAACTCTCTAGGAAGTTGCTTGTTTTCTAGTCTAACTTGAAAAACATGTCATTGTTGATCTATTGCAAAAGGATTCCATCTGCAAAAGCAGGGTATGAAAAATTATCATGGAATTACAGGAGCCCAAATAAAAATTTTAAGAACTTTTTTTTAATATGAATCTATTTTAATCATTATGTCAGAAAAGGAAACCTTTTTGTCAAAGGGACTATCCAGAACACGTATGCTTGATAGAGTCTCTTGTGCCACTAATTAGGAAATTAACTCACCAAGTTTCCAGAATTTCTGGAGGTAGGAAAATATGTCATACTCAGTCTTAATAAGAAGATATAAATAGATAAAGACATAAATGAAGTTCCAGAAATTATTAAAAGTTATATTAAACATAATGCAGCATTTCCAACTCAAGCTACTTTTCTTAAATCCCACTCAATAATGGGAATTCAGTTTATATTTGCTGCCCCAAACCTCTCACAACCCTCCTCACGCTGACCCAGATTGATTCTTCTTGGTTTCAACTCTCCATGCTTAGCTGGAACCTGTCATAATCTTACTTTTTTTTTTTTTTTTTTTTTTTTTTTTTTTTTTTTTTTTTTTTTTTTTAAACAACGATGAAAGACATAAAATATTTCTTAAATGTCTTATGAAAAAAACTGCATGACCACATTACATTTTTTACAATCTTACATATTTTTAATGAGCCACTTAGAAACAGCTAAGGGAACAAAAAAAACCACTGTAGAGTGAGCAGAACAAAAGAACTTGGAAAATGCCATTTGAGGGCAACAGAAAGATCACATTTTAGGAAGCTCAGAGAAGTGGTACATATTTTGTGCTACTTTCTGTTCCCATTACAGCTTGATGATTTTCACAAAAAAATTAGTTTGCAATATTTTTTGTTTGCATTAAAATCTATGTGGCATTATGAATTTGCCATTTCCTATCCCTTTAAAAATCATTTTTACAAGAAAAAATTGTACCAGCATTCATGGCTGACAGTTTATCACTCTGAGTACAGATCCACTAGGTAGGTAACCAGTATCTGATTTTAATCTCACACTTACCTGATGAGATTTACAAGTGTCCTCAGTAAAACTGAGACCTTTGCCAATTTATGCAAAAATCATGTCAGATATAAGTAAACATGAGGCTAATCTACAGAGTTCAGATTTAAAAAACCCCAGCCAATTTGGTGCCATGTGTGAAGGGCAAAAAATATTGTTATCTCTAAATATTTTCTTTAGCTTTTCTGCCTGATCTAGGCTGCTCATTATAAGATCAGTTTCTACAGACCTGTGTTATGTTTTCTAAAATATTATTCCTTTTTCAGACTCCAACATTCTTTCTTCTGTTTTACACAGATGATGACAAGCTGCATTGAGACTGTTCATTTCAAGATGTCAGAGTCCTGCTCAGACTTTAATTCACAATGCTCATAAGAAAAAGAACCATTACAGCATTCTGTAGAATAGTCAAAAGTGAATTTGGAGAAGTTATGATTTATTTTAGACTGCTAGGTGAACCAGACACAAGCCCAGCAGCTGATCTTTGGTTTAGTGTCTGTATTTCATTTTGCTCTCTGTTTACATTAGCATTCTGAGAAAGTTAAATTTTATATTTGTAAAAAAGGAAATGTCCAAAATGTTTGATGATTAATATTATAAACTTCTGCTTTCTATGGTATTCCAGAAAAGTGGCAGAAAAAACATATAGATCATTTCTCATCTATGAAAAGGACTATTTCTAAGGCCATTTTAAAATTCTACATAGGGACAATGTGGTCAATAAATATCAGGAGTTTAGAAAGAACTTGCACAAAGTCCAGTTATCTTTCTAAAAATGTTGGACTACAATTATTATTTTCTTCCATAAAAGATTTCTGGATAATAAACACTCTCCAGTCCTGATGTGATAAAGAGCATTTGTTGACTTATGCAATACACATCTAGAAGAGATGCACAGTGGTGTCTGCTGTAACATTCAAAAACTGGTAATGTGCTTCAATGCACATCAATAATTGCAACTGAACAAAAAAAAAAAAAAAAAGCCAATAAATCCCAACAGGTAACTTGAGATTATGTGTTTCCCCTAAAACACTTCTGAAGTTTTAAAGATTCATGTTGATTTTAGGTAAGTCTGTTGAAGTTCATCCTAAAAAGATGAATTAAGATGTAAAATGTTTTCATGGTAATCAAATTTTTCCTGTGCCAAAACCTGTGAAAAAATTAGATTATTTGAACTGCAGAAGGATTAACTATTCCTTGAATAACTTCAACTAAAGTTATTCATATCTCTTCAGCCCACAATGGCTAAAGAGAATATTTGACAGACGTGGTGTGGGGGTGTGTATGTTTGTTTACCTACAAATTTAAAGTTTCTAGGTGTTTAGTCTAGTAGTATTCACCACCTAACCTTGACAGAAAAATGAAATATTCTAAATTAATACCTGGACTCACCATAATCTTAACTGGAATCAACTCAATTTTATAAATAGTTAATTTGGCAGATCATACTTTAGTACTTAATAAAAAAAAGATGATAGAAGAAAATAATTTGAAAGTTCTAGAAAGACAACTTTTGAAGGCTGCTCAGCCTCTCTTCTGGAAAATACAAAAAAGAACAAAGAAGCACAGAACTGTAAATCTATCTCCCCCTCTTCAAGCGTACAAATACCATCTGAGATAAAAGAGAACGGATGCCAATGGGACATTAATCCTACCTGACTTTAAATACCTGACAATATAGCTGAGCTAGGTACAACTAACTTTACAGGGTATGAAAGAAGCATCCTTCTCACAAACACAAGTCATTGTCTCATTTATCTGTCTTAAAATTTAATACAACACATGCCTAAAACATTTTAAGAGAGAAAATTAGATGTTAAATCTGTACCCCACTCAGCCATTACAGCATTTCCTCTCAAGGTACATCGTGCTGTTTTGGGCCATCAGTCCTCCTAATGGGCAGGGCCCCATGGCCACATCTTAAAACAAATGGGTGGATGTTTGTTCTCTAAAACTGAGTGCAAGTGGCACAGCAGAGCTCCTGTCAGTAAGTCTTTCCTAGCCCTTTCCCCTAAAAGTGATTTATCCCAAACCAGAATGACTACATCCAGACTGGCTGTGGTAGCATTTTGCAAGGCATTATGCAAATTATGATCCTCAACTGACCTGTATTATTATAAGTGGTTGTGTGCTAAAAACATTCCAGGAAACATGCTGATCAACAGTACAAGCAGTTTCAGTCTATAACTTGTTCCACAACTCATGATTAGTTAACTAATAGTTTATATTGCTTATGGTCTCATTATATTCATTGTGTCAGGCAAGAACATAATTTCAATGCAACAGTAATACTTTTTTTTTTGCTCTATTACATTAGATATTTCAGTGTAATCAGGAGAAATCTATGTTTTAAAAAAAACTAAAGGGAATTGTTATATCTGACCAGCTTAAGGATTGTAGCTGAAAATGAAAACAGACAGATTCTTCCTTCTAACTAAGAATAGAGTTTAATTCTGAATGAACACTATGAACTTATTCACTCATATTTAGTTTTATACAAATTAATGATAACCTCTAAAACAGCATAGCATGGATTATTTGTTTCACATACCAACTCTTAAAAGAGTCTAGTCTGGTCATTACTACAACTTGAAAATTTGGTACTTAATTATAAATTCTTATACTTCCATGTTGTTCAGTTCTGTTTAATTCAGCTCTTATGAACAAATTTTTGCAATGAATTACAATCTAATTTTCTGTCTGTGAGAGCTTTTTCATGATTCTCTGACTCCATTTTCATGCAAGAGTTGTAAATGAGAATCTTAATAATGAGCTTTATTAAGTTCATTATTTTAAACAACTGTACTCAAAAGGATCAGAATGTTGCAATTGGTTCTTACTGCAATAACCACTATTTGAAATCAGGATTCAGATTTTGTGGACTTAATCTGTCACTAGTATATGTAAATTTAAACCAAATTCAGGAATATAAGAACATTATGAGAGAAGTACCAAATATGAAAGACAAACCATGTTGCTTAGTTGCGTAGTTTAGCTCTCTAATACATGATAGTATAGAAGAAATTCTAGACTTGGACAATTAGAGTTTCTATTAGAAATTCTGCTGTTCAGAAAAAAAAAACCCCAGAACAATCCATAACAATCTGCCCCTCCCACACACCCGCCCACTCAACGGAAAAACAAAAAACCCCACAAACCCCCACAACCAAAACTAATACACACTGAAGAAAAATAAGGATGATAACCTTGGCTACCTGCCTGAATAAATATACAAGAGATAGAGTACATCTTCAGTAATACCTACATGTAATGTGGAAACTGTTGACTATAAACAGTGAAAAATCCAATAAACAGTGATTAAACACTTGACAGTATCAACTGCTGTACATGAGAGCCTAAAAGCAAGGGGAGAACATGGAGTCAAACAAGTAAATCAAAAGTTTCTTAATTTCTAATAACAGATACTATTTTTACTTTATTTTTCAATTTTCTAATGATTCATTTTACTATCTCAAAATATCTTGAAAAATAAAGGCAAACGATATTTTAGCATCTCTTTTTCAGAAGCATTCATATATTATTGTAAGTCCACAAGCCTTCAACCCCAGAACACATCTGTGGCATAAGCCATTTCTCTAGATGGAAATTTTATTTTATTTTTATTCCCTCTTCTAGGAGAGCAACCTTCTTGACAACATGCTGTTTTTCAGGTTAGCCATGGCTCATTGAAATGAAGTTCACTGAGAAGTTCAGAGGTCACAGAAGAGCAGAGAGTCAAACGTATTTTTAACAGAATTGATTCTGACTGAAGGTAGAGTTCAAATCAGCTTTACAAGTATACTCAGAGACACACAGGTGTATTTATAAAATACATCAGCTTGTATTTTATGTGGCTTTACAAGTGATATAACTATGGCCATAAGTCATACTTAAAAGAAGAAGTTAAAAACTATAATAAAAATGGCCATTTCTACATTATCTACATTATTCTACATTATCCTGTTTCCTTGTAGGGGATACCTTTTAGAGTATATCACTTATTTTTTCTAAATACAATAATAAATTCTGAAAACATTTGAATATTTACCTTTGTTAATCTGTCTGCAAACAACATGAATGTACAATTCCCATTACAAATCAGAGCTAAACTAGTATATTCTTATAGCACAAAACCTGCAGAATCCAGTAACACTCACAGCATTCATAATCAAAGGTGTATCAGGATGAATAGAAAGTGTGATTAGGCATCTTTGAAGACAGTTTGCACAGTGCATAGTGTCCTACTGAGAGAGTGCACTGAGTCTTTCATGTCTGACATGCCACAAAATGCCATTTCCCAGTAATTCATAGGAATAGAACACTTAGCAACAACAGGAAACACTCCAAAGAAATAACTGGATTCTAGGGAGAGATTAAGGCTTAGCATCTCCTTTGTTATGGCTCACACAAGTTAAGGTTTTGCTTTTTCTTACCCCTGTAGAAAGTGACTGTCAGGAGCAGGATTTCACTGTTCTAGCCATCTACTGATATGCTTTTAGTGAAGCCTGAAAGAGTCATTCACATATATTTCTTGCTGTTGAGATAGGATCAGAGGAAATCACTTCAGACTACAGAAATCTCTTGTTCATTTCTGCAAGAAGTAAATTAAATCTACACTTTCTTTGAGGTACACCAGGACTGGATTCACTGCCCTACAAATGAAGCCCAGGGCTTGAGCCACTCTGTGACATGTTCCCACCTGAATCATTTAAGCGTTATATCATAAAATGTTTACTCATTGATATGAACAGTATTCTAAATGGGTAAAAAAAGAATATGATAAACATGTCTCTATTTCCTAAGGTCTGAAAGAGACAAAAAGTCTGTGTGATACATTTTAAATAGATAGTTCTGTCACCTCTTGCTCTAAATGATCAAGAAATTACTACATATTAATGCAGGCTTGGATATCAAAGATCTACACTTACGTTTTTGAATGTAAATAGAATTTAAAACTCATTTTTACAATGTTAATTATATATTAAAATTATAAGACTAAAACAATTTAAATTAATCTACCCAGACTTCATGGAAATTTGAAGAATAAACTTTCACTTGAATCAGGTAAAGATTAAATATGAAACTGTCTCTTCTACAGCATTCCAGAATATCTAACCTGGGAATATTTTGTAAAAGCCTAGAGATTAAGGTAGTAAAGGCCTCTTTCCCGATTTCAAATGAATCTTTCTCCAATGTTTTTGTCAGGTCTAAAGTTTGAAATCCTTTTGTTCCCATAAAGTAATTTTTTTATAATTACTGCCCAACTGTAATCCTACTTTTTTGGTTAGCCAGCATTTCAAAAATATTAACTCACTTCCACTCTAGAGAACTTACTTGATGTTTATTTAAGCATTTAATTTAATTCAGCAGCATTTCCCTTAAAGTCTTCCGACAGTCTCTCACTGACATGCACAGAAAGAAAGAAGAAGAAAACTGTGAGAGGAAAAGATAAGTGCACTAAGAACTTCCATTTCCAGAAGGGTGTTATGAAAGGCACTGATTAATCTTATGTGTCTGAAGGGAAAGCCAATGTGCAAAGAAATGATTACTTAACGCTGATAGAAACTGTCAACCAACAGGACACTTAAAGAATATTTTTGTGGTGCTTAGAGATTAAGTGACAAACTGCTGCACAGGGATGGGAAATGTGTATGTTCATGTAAAGAAACAACATATTTTTTATGCTGAAAGACTGCTTTGAGTGATTATTTTTGGGGAAAATACTTCAAAATAAATGATAATGTAATTTCTTCATATTGCCAGAATGTGAAAAAGCTATATATGTAGAAGTGCAAGACACTACCTTCTACTGAGAAGTATTTTAACTTAAAAACATGTGTTAACACTCCAAAACACAAAAAAGGAGCTCAAAGATATGAGCCAGTAGCTACAGAAGACCTGTGCTTTCTGTATTGCAAACAAGCAAGCAAAGAATGATACTCTAACAGGCTTGAAATGGTATTAGGTACTTAAGCTTAGTCACCCCAGTCCTAGTCTAGAGTTCTGAGTTCATGTTATCAAGAGCTCAAATTAAAGTGTATTCTTAGTGCTACCTCCTTAGGATACCCAATTCCCTCTCTAGGCTCCATCAGGTGGTTTGACTGGATCTTCACTTACTCTTAGAGGAGGATGGATGCCTATTCATAGTCAACTAAATTTAGAGATAGTAATCTTTATCTGTATCCCACTCGGTGTCAATGAGCACCAGGAACATAATGGGAAAACTATGAATTTGATCCAATCCTTGCCATATCTTCATTGAACTTTGTATTAAAAACTTACATATACTATAGTACAAGTTGTGACTTCAAATTATTTTTAAGATATTAAATGAAAATCTCAATAATGCTGAGTTAAAAGGTTCAAATATAATGGAAAAGAGGAATAAACAGATCCCAGCAATGATCCTACAAACAATGACAGAAAATAAGTGAATAAAAAACAAGATCAAAATGCAGTCTCACAGGTCTTATTATTCTGTGGTGTAAAAAGTAGTTACATTTCTACTTCAACTTCTGTTTATGAAGCAGCAGTGAAAACTTGTTAAAAGCATCCCAAGTTATAGAAGAAAACTCCTATAAGTATTTATATACAAGGATTCACACACATCAGTGAACACAATCACGATATGGTGCGTAATGAAGAAGCTCTCATTAGATAAGCTCATGTAAGTACCAGCATGTGCACTTTAAGCCCACTGCAGTACAAATTAAAACACAATAGTTCCTTGTAATTACACAACATATTCCACAACTGTATTAATACTTTGTATTAATACATTTGACTAAACATTCTACCAATGTTTAGTCAAATGTATTAATACAAAGTAAGGATAAGCTGAGAATATTGTTATAAGCAATGAAGTTACTGCTTAGCTTGCTGCAAGTTGCTTGCTTGCTGAACTTAGCTTCCAATGTAGCCACGACATGTGACTATGTGTTCATTTTCATTCTGAATTTTAAAATGTGTTACAGTCATATATTTAGTCACATTTGTAACTAAGTTATTTTATCATCAGTTAATGCTGTTACGATGACATAAGCTAACTCATTTAAAATTTCATACTAATTTCTTTGCAGCTATTAAGCAGCAGATATTCAATAGAGGTAATAGATATATATAGAATATATAGATAAACAATCATAGAAATGCTTAAGTTGAAAATACCTTTAAGGTCATGGAATCTGACTGTTAAATCAGCACTGCCAAGTCCACCACTAAATTATGTCTTCAAATGCCACATCTAAACGTCTTTTTAATACCTCTAGGCATGGTGACTCCACCACTTCCCTGGACAGCCTGTTCCAATGCATGACATCCCTTTTGGTGAAGGAATTTTTCTTGACACCCAATCTAAACACTCCCTAGTGCAACTTGAGGCTGTTTCTTGTCATTTTATCACTTCTCAAGAAGAGACCAACCCCCATTTTGGTAAACCCCCTTTCAAAGAGTTGTAGAGAGTGGTAAGGTTCCTCTTGAGCCTTCTTTTCTCCAGGTTAAACATCCCCAGATCCCTCAACTGTTCCTCATTAGACTTTTGTTCCAGACCATTCCCCAGCTCTGTTCCCTTCTCTGAACTCTCTCCAGCACCTCAATGTCTTTCTTGTAGTGAGGGGCTGAGAACTGACCCCAGGACCTGAGGTGTGACCTCACCAGTGCTGAGTACAGAGGGACAATCATTGTCCTGGTCCTGCTGGCCACACTATTGCTGACAGCCAGGATGCCATCGGCCTTCTTGGCCACCTGGGCTTGTGTTCAGGTGGCTCTCTACCAGCATCCCTAAGTCTTTTTCCACCAGGAAACTTTCCGGTTACTAACCCCCAAGTCTGGAATGTTGCAATGGAGTTCTTGTCACCCAAGGGCAGGATCCGGCATGCCACCTTGTTAAACCTCAATATCACTGATGTTAGCCCATTGATCCAGCTTTCCCAGATGCCTCCAGAGCCCTCCTACCCTCCATCATATCAACATTCTCACCTATCTTGGTGTCATCTGTGAATTTACTAAGGGTGTACTCTTCAAGCAGGGTGAGTACTTCAGCACATGGATAGGTACCACAGCTCAGCTGATATCTGGTTTGTTAAGCTGCTACAATTCAACTCACATCTGATCATGTGTTTGAAAACATTTTAGAACTTATTCTAAAATAACTTAAATCTTTACCAAGCAATTAGTTTGAATAAACTGATCAAGTAAAGGAATTGGCCAAGAGAAAAAACTAAAATCAAATACGAGAAATATGGTATAATGCATCAAAAACACTGTTCCATGATGAAATTGTAATCAAAGAACTACATGCTGATGATCAAGACTTAATTAAGACATATGTACCTCAAGTAGCTTGATAACTAAGATAGCTTAACTACTGAGCCTAGGTGACTTAGGACCAATACAAACTTCCTTGAACCAATAAACACTGGCTGATATTATGAATCATAAACCTGTTTTAAAAACAACAGCAAGGTCATTGTATTTGGAAAAAGATGTGATCTCATGAAACATATCTGTTGCAATTAATTTTTTCAACATATACAAGCAACAGAAAGGTTTTGTACTTATACAGGGGTTTTTTTTGGCATTTCAGCATCAACAGATGTCATGAGGTGAGGAAGCATGTGGCATCGATGTGGCAATCCTATCTCAGACCAGAGATAGCCTGCAGAAGAGATTTTATAAATGTCTAAACCCACACTCCCTTGGCACCTCTTATCTAGTGTAATGGTCTGACCAACTTCTAAGTAGGAATCCTGCCATGATAACAGATGGGTAAAAGTATAGGCAGCAATAGGAGCATGTACCAGCCTCCAGAATATTTACTGAGACTTGGAAAACCTTTCCAGGAATGACTCAAGTGACTGAAATAAAAGTCTATGGTCAGAATGCTTTGCCAATGGCAACTCATCTCTCGCCTCAGTTAACATTTCAAAGTACATACACTCTGCCCGTTCTAAGTTAGGGATAACATAGTAGGAAAATAGGCTTCACAGTCAATATAAATGATTTCAGTCTTATCTGACTTGAGGGTGTTGCATTCTGCTGGCAGATCTGGGACTGTCGCTGTAGCTACCCCACACAAGATTGGGACAGCCTTCGAGATCTTTATTTACAAGACTCCGTAGGGCGAGTAGTGCTGTTTTATCAGCACTTTAGTCTTCATAGTAATTGCTGAGCTGGCCCCTACTGTGCTGCAGATGAGGAAGGAAGGTTGCTATTTTCAGAATTCTCTGAAGAGGTATTTGTGCCCTTTGACAAAGTGGTTTTCCACCCCATTATGTAAAAGCTTTTCAGACTAGCAGGAGGAAGCCTCTAATAGCTCTTGAGAGATACAACTGGCTGGATTGTCAATAGGGTAAGGGGTTTTCTACTCAGATTTTCACAGCCTGGTTACAGGAAGCTGCTACAAAAAATTTTCCTGACTCTTGAATCCAAGGTTTAAACATAAAATCAAATAGGACTGTATCCAGACAAAGATCAATCGATTAAGCCAAAAAGAAGCCATGCAAAAAAACATCCTCAGCAGTGTCTGCTCAGAGGGCAGGCAGCTGTGAGGTTATCTCTGCACAGGGAAAGTGCTTGCTTTTTTCCTGTCAACTGCAGATCACTATTCCATTATATGAAGGAGAAGAGCTTCCTGGTCTCCTTCAATAGTTATCAGTCTGACAGCAGTATATGAACAAACAGAATGAACTCTGCCCTCAAAATAAGACTCACAGAAATTAAATTTGTGTGTAACTCAGCATACAGTGCAGCTGAAATTCAGTTTCTAATAAACCTTAACCTGAACTCCACAACAATATAAAATGGAGTGGTGTGGGACAGAGGAACGAAGAGCAAAAGAGTTATGAAAACTGTTGTACCAAGTAATGTTCTCAAAACGCATACAGGACATTTATTAAACAAACCTGCCTTCCAGAAAGCTTTTATGCTACAGCACAGGCTCACCCATTCTTGTAACAATAAAGATATGACACATGACATGATACAACCAAATAACATTTTATTTTCAACTCAAAAATGCCATCCTGCAAACTTGAAAATGCGCCCGTCTTCTAGTACTTGGAAAAAAAAAACCCCAAGAAACAAAAGCAAACAAACAAAAAAAAACCACAAACCCACAGCTTTATATAGCTCCTGTCTCTCAGTACTTAAATGGGAGACTTCATTTAAATGAGACTGTACTACCTTCTATGATCTAAAGCTTGCTTCTCTGACATGGGATAATATACACATAAAATAAATAGAATATAAACATGGTATTTATTATCTATACATGGAAATCAGTTGTATACAAAATAATATTAGCATCATATTTTTGTTGTTTTTCCAAAGGTTAGACTGATTTGAAAAACAATGTAATATTGATGTTGCATGTGTTAACAGTTGAACTTGATCTTAAGGGTCTTTTCCAACCTAAATAATTCTGTGAGTCTATAATATTTTCCCACATAAAATAAGTCACGACATAAAGTTATATTATTTAAGAATGTTATAATTCAGAGTCCATAAGGAGCACTACCACTACCTCTGAAGTGAACACATAATTTTAGAGACATGGACACTTGATACCAGGTGATAAACCAGATATTAAGCCTTGAAACTTTCTAGAAAAGCTACATATTTACCATAGATTGGAAAAGACGGAGACTAGGACCAGAGTGAGTATCTGTGCGAAAACTAAGAATGCCTCTGCTTTTCAGGGCATTTCAAAGAATCACAGAATATTCTGAGTTAGAAGGGACCCACAAGGATCACTGAGTCCAACTCTTAAGGAATCCCTTGCAGGCATCAAACCCACAACATTACTTGGCAAATTCAGGTTGATTTAACAGAAATTCGTTTACTCTATGGAAAGTTTTAGAGACTACAGCTTCACCAAGTGTATCTGCCATGGGCAGCAGTTTGCCTTGTTCAGGTATTTGCTCTGTGTCTGCAGGATAATAGCCCCCACCAAGCGTTACGAGCCCATCTGCTAGCTGAAAGACTGCTGAGAAATCCAGTCCTCACACCAGGGTTATGTACAAAGGGTGATCTGGCAGGGAAGGACAGCAACAAGGTTGTGTGGCATACAGGGCTCTGTGCCCCAAGGGAGCCACAAGTGCAGTGAAACACATGCAGGAATGATGACTTTGGAGTTTCTTATAATGCAGGACTGTTTATGAAAAGCTATTCTCTTTATACAGCAATATATTGGTAAAATCGAAGTCTTGAAATGCTCCTTTCTTTCTAGTCGTTGCAGCAAAGACTAGAAAATTCAAAAACAAGCTCTTTTGTTTTGAGTACAATATGTTGGTCTAATGCCAACAAGAAAAAACCTTTTCAAATTCTGGCATTGTTTCCCTTTCCTAACTCCGGGATCCTTCCCTAGATATTTAATCTAATAATGGCTCAGTAAATGCTTTCTACCATTCACCTGATGATAGCTTCAGAAAACAAGTGCCTGTGTCCTGAAGGGTTGCCAAATGATGCTCTGAGAACACAGAAAATTACTGATCTCTATTTAGCTTCAGGCAGTTTTTGAGACCTGCAAAGGCAAGCAGCCCAGAAAGCACCTTTATGTGGTCTGCAATATGTCACAAAACTTAGTTTGAGAGATATCTACTTGTATGTGGCATGGTTAGTAAGTCTCTCTCCTAATAAACTTATTTTTTGCATTCTCTAGATTCTGGAACACAGATGATATTGATGCATTAAAACCAAATTCATTTGATTCTTAAGGATCCATGATGATTAGGGCAGACATAGGTTATGTCATCAGTAGGAAACAACTTGAAAATTTTGATTCATGTGTTCTAGACACTTGATCACTACATTTTCATAGTCACAGGATCATGAGAGATGGAACATAATCCAGACCACCTAGTCCAGACAAGGTTTTACAGACATTTGTCATCCATAATCTTCACAGAGCTTCAGCTCACACAGAAGTGAAACACCTGGCCATTAGACAATTGCTAAAACAAAATCTATTCGGCCTTCACAGTGCCATGAGACCAAAACCTACAGCCTTTCTCTGGTTATGGCAAAACCAGTATTTGCTGGGCCATAATGCTCTCTCATGCTTTCATTCTAAAATGATCATAGATGTAATTATCTGGGAATTGAAAGAAAAATTGCTCTAAAATTTATTCTGTCCAGCTAAAATATTTCTAAAAAAGGTCTCTCATGCTGTTTGTTTTGTACTGACTCAGTCATTTCCCAAAGATGCACAGGATGAAGCATGTACCCATGCTGGTTCTGTAAAGAGATGGAGACAGAGAGCTCTGGAGTGACCAAATATGGGTGCTCAACACTATCACAAATAGTGGGCTGTAAAAATTTCAGTTTTGAAAGGAAAAATGGGCTGACCCAGACCGTAGTCTCTCTCTTCTTCACAAACTTGTCACTGATGGGACAAAAAAAAAAGGCATTTCTTGGGCCAAGAGAGAGTTTGTAGATTTGGGCTCCTATCTGTATGCATTGAATGCAGATTATTTAAGCAGCTGAAGCTGAGTCTTTCTGTTTTCTGTGTCCTTCTGTCCACATCAGCCCTTTACACGACACTGGTCGATTCCAAAAGGCCAGCAGAGCTCTACCATGGGCCCTTAAGATCACAACAGAATGTGCTGTGTCACACCCTGCCCATTTCAAGCTACAGAGCAAGGACACTAGCTAATGCTCTTTGTCACACATGCTCCTTCTGCTTTCCAATTTGTGAGGAACCAGCCCCACAGGACCATCACAATCCCCACAGGACCATCACAATCACTGCCACACAACCTGCTCGAGGAATTGAGTGCACGTGTCAAGTTCTAACTTCAATCATCCTTTCACAGATGTTTCTCAGACAGGTGGGGCTAAATGGTTGAGATACTTTAAAAATCAAAGTTAGGCTATAAATAAACCCAAGTATTAGCACAGGTTTCTAATTCATTTCTAGCAGTATAATAAATATATGCATAGCCTCTGAAGTCTTGGACTAGATGCCACAGGAATGCAGCAAGTATTACTTCTGATTTAAATCAACCATGTTGCAAACACAGGGAAGAAGTGGAGGGTAGTGGAGGAAAGAAGTGCCAAATTTGGAGAAAAAGGGAGTGATTGGGATTGTTTCCACAAGAAATCCTTACTTCACTTTAAAACAAAGGCTGCCATTAAATGTGAATACATGCTAATCTTTAGCTGAAGGAAAAAGGAAATAACTTTCATTATCTGTGATGATATTAGATAATTTCTATTGATCATACATTTACAAGCAACTCAATTGCCTGCAATGTTCCCACCAGAATAGATAAAGATATGAAGTCCAATGTTCCTGTGATAATTTTTTCAGGAAGGAATAATTTCTATGCATGGAAAAAAAGACGGAGAAAATTGGATAAATTAAATAAAATGGCTATTAGGCTGCAGATCAGTGGAATAGGTCATTATATTTTTTTTCCATATTAGGAGAAAAAAGAATCCACACACAAAAAAAGGGAACTATGAAGGAAAAGAAACAATAGATCCAACAACACACAGTATCAGATCATTTTATTCACTTGAAAAGCTAAGTTTAAAGAAACTCAGTAGAATCTGTGGTTGCACTGCCTACAAACCACTTGTTTACAGCTGAAAATTTTAATAAAGCCAGAAACTATAGAATCATAAAATAATAGAATAATTCATGTTGGGAAAGACCTTTTAAGATCATGAAGACTAACTGGTAATCTAGCACCAGTAGCAAGTCATCAGGGAGCCCTCTAAATTTTTGTTGGCTCTTTCATGACAGCAGATGGGATTAAGATTACTTTGCTCTTGTGACTTTGATTTGTTTGTAATAGGCAATTTCTGTATTCTTAAATTTAGCCTTCTGGATACTGAAGCAATATGCTACACTGCCCACAAGACATAATTAATCTAAAATACACACAGCTCCTAATAAGTGTTCACTTAGTCTTTCACTAGACAGAAATCATTATTGGATATTACATACAATTTTGAGAAAAATACTGCTTCTGAAGAGGGCCAGATGTTCTTTTCTATAGCTACTGCTTCAGTTTCACTGCATACAAATGTCATACACTCCCAAGGAAAATTTTTAAAACCTAGTAAGAAAGGATTAGAAAAATGCATATGGTATATATGTCAGAGGTAAATGGAAGAGATAAAAACTCCCTTGTGATCTCTGGACCTCTGCAATAAATTTACTTCTGCTTAACTTAAGATCAAGGAAAGGTAGAAGTATACATCCTGACACACACACATCCCTTTTCTTCTGCTTAGAACACCAGGCAGAATTCCTAGGAATCAGCACTCATGTTTTCCATATGTTTGAGCATTACCTAGTATGGCAGAATAGCCATATGTGTTACTGCATGTAAACAGAATGGGAAAAAAAAAAGAAGTCATCATTTCTGCTGTTTTTTTGTCCAGGTTCTATCAATAAAAACAAGAAGTTAAAAAAATATCATTGTGTATAACAAATCAATAAGTCTATGTATAGACATAGAAAAATATATACTTACATATACATGCATCAGCACCTACACATAGCTCTATAATTTTTTAAACACAATAGAGAACACAAATTAAGAATAACATTAAATATGCTTGTATATATTTCTTGAATCACAACAGCATGAGGACAATTTGCCTTTGTAGCTAAGGAAATGTAAACTTAGAGGACCACTTCTTGAACTATTAGCTTTCACAAAGAATTACCCCAAGTGGTTTCCACAATAGGAAGCCCTCTCAATTCTTTTGAGTCTTGTGTGGCTTTGTCAGAGCTGAAATTGCCCCCACGTTCAGAAGTTACTAAGGTCTGAGATTTTCTTATTTCATTTTAAAGAAAAAAGTGAGAGAGCCCTGAATGTCACTTGTACTATTTTCCACACCTGTGTAAATCTGTTTGTCTTTCATTCTACAGTATGTAACATGACTGGGGATCTGGGAGCAAATAAATTAACTGGGTTTCTATGACAGTCTAAATCGAGATACTTGACTGGATTGCAAAATAACTCCTCATATTCTGAAAATGTGATGCTTTGTGGTTTCCTGTTTATTTCAAATAATTTGCTGAAAAATTTATTATCTCAAGTTAAATGTTATTTCAGTGCATTTATCAGATGTATTCAGCTAAAATGCATTAGAATGCTACACTATTCAGCACTTGCATCTTTTCATTTTTTGGCTCAAAATTTGCAGACAGATGTGTAATCTATAGTGGATACACTCATAATCTTTACCAGTGAAGTGTTTTTCAGCAGTTTTGAAACCCCTCAATTTAACATTTTGCACTGGTTCTGCTATTCCTACGATTTTTATTCCAAAGACCCTGCACTTTGTCATCTAATGCTGACAATATTCAGCCATTGCCTTCAGCTGATCCCACCGAATATTTAATTTTCCCTCTCTGCTACAAACTCTCCCTGTTAATTCTAAGCAATATCCACATACCAGCTCCAATTCAAACTCAACCTGGCCACTGTCATTAACTCAGAGCTAAATCTTTAAAATCAAATCATGCTTCACAGAAACAGCATCCTCTACAACTACCCTTTAAGGCAGGATGCAAAACCCTTTGAAACTAATTCAATTCCTTATGCTTAAAAATAATCCTTAAAAAAGATTGCTAAAATAATCAGTTACGGAAATCTGATACCCTTCCAAGCCCTATTTTCCCACTATTTGAATATCTTTGCAAACAGGTGAAAACTTTTCCTAAATACAGAAAATGTCTCTCTTACTATCCTTTGCTATAGAAATAGATGGATTTCTCCAGAATGGTCTTCCACAGTTTGGATGACAGCTCTCGTATCTCCCTAAATCTTCTGTATTTTTGAGCAGTGAAGCCTAATTTTATTTTTTTCCCCCCCCAGGCCAATTTTGTTATTCACAATTGCACTATCTTTCACTGGTCAATATCATTCTTAAAGCAGATTTGCTCAAATTCTAGCTGAGATCTTAATAGCAGTGGATGCAGATGAAATAGCCTTCTTATAAATTGTCTGTTAATCTAGGAAAGAGATTTGTCTCCTCTGAATCCATATCACACTGCAAATATACATGGAACTCGTACATTATAGCCTCAGATACCATTCTGCCCTACTGATGCAGGCGGGTTTTTTGTCACGTTTCTGTGATATTTCACCCTACTAAAAGCAGAGTTCTGTTCTTGTCTTTACTAGATTTATCATCTTGTTGGTTTCAGACAGCACATTTTTATCTCTATTCAGAATTCTAACTATGCTCTTCACATTATTTGCAATTCTTCTTAGCATTACTCCATCTTCAGTTTCATACCTGTATGGTCTCTATCAGCATCAGTAAGGAAAATACTGGGATCCATTGAAAGTATCCTACCAGGCTATGAATTATGCTGCTGCTTCTTCAGTCCTGTGGGATTTTCCCTGTCCTCCACAGTCTCACCATAGTCACGTATAGGTCAAAAACTGTTTTGGATGGATCTTTAAGCGCTGTCATCAGATGTTTCATTATCACCCACTAAATGGAAATATTTGTATTTTCCTAGTTGTCTCTAACCTAGTCCAGGTTTATTCATAGTGAAAATTAGTGTGTTTGTATTTCTGTGTGTTTTTGGTGTATGTTTTTTTGGTTGGTTGGTTGGTTGGTTGGTTGGTTGGTTGGTGGGGTTTTTTTTGTTTTTTTGTTTTGTTTTTTTTTTTTTTTAAATTAATGTGATTAAGCCTCTGCCACACTTGTACAAGGAACAAAGAGAATTAATGTAACACAGATTGCTCAATATATGTCAGAACTTTTAAGCCATTAAAAACCAATGCAACCTAAAATAATTTTATCACAAAGGTCTACAACTTCATTGCACATCATGAAGGCTGATGCTCTTTATTCCCCACTCCTTTCCCAAAAGAAGGCATCATTATAAGCCTCCTAACCATGATATCTAGTTTCACCTGTATTTCTCTGGCAAAAATACCAGCACAAAATGCTTCTGCCTTCTCATCAATTTACCCAAAGTTTTCTGAAAATATATGTGAACTTGACTAAGGCATTATTATGGGGAAAAAAAAAAAATCAAATATTTCTCGGACTTTACTTTTATTAGAATTGAGGGAACTTTCTCATCTCATGGACACACAAATAGTTGGACAGTACAATTCAAAGAGAGGATATGGGACAGGAAAGAGCAAGAAGGAACAAATACCACTTAAATGACTGTAAATAACTCTGTCATTGAATGCAACCCCTTCCTTTGCTTAGCAGTTCAGCATTTAAAACAGGAAATTTAAAAGAAATGGACTTGATTACGCCAGGTCTTCTTCAGAGACAGTGGAGAAAATCAGGCATTTCTAGGTCACCATTTTTATCAGTGGAAAAAGGCACTTAAATAGAGGGTTTAACAAATATATCTTTAAAAGTACCTCTTTCTTTCCATTTATATCATGATTCACCAGACAAAAATTGGTTTTGCAGAAGACATGTTCATGGGAGTGTCTCCATTAGCAAAGGCACTTCGTGATTCTACCGATAACCTTAAATCAATGTGGTATTTGTATGAATGTGGTTCTAGAATTTTCTTAAGTTTACACATTTTTCCTTCATCATTTTGGGGTTTTTAATTTATGTCTGAAGTTCTGTATTACTAAACCAGTCTTTGTTTTTTCAGTCACTGGCTAAATTACTTCAGAACCTAATTTATTCCATTATTCAGTTATTAGCAGTGCTTTAACTGAACTATTTACTATTTATATAACCAAATTTGTGCCAAACTACAGCATATAAACATAAGGCATTTAAGATAATTAAATTCCAAGCATTCAGTATGGTTCAGTTCACTGGCCCCAGTGACTATTCAACTAACAGATTTCAGTGCATATGAATTTCAAAGTAAAAATCATAGCTAAATCAGAGAACAGAGTACTAATTTTCAAATCTGAAACTATTTCAAAAGCCTTTTCCTATCTATAGAACAACATTTAATTTTTCAGGATTATACCCAAGCCCACAGACAGAATAAAATATTGTGGCCTTTGTCCCACCATTAAAAAACTATTATTCATTTTTTTTATCAATAAGAAAATCCTATAGTTGCTATTCTTGGAAGTCTTAGAAAATAGAAATGTAGCACCAGCAGAGCTAAAAAAAAAAAAATAAAATCAGTTAATTATTGTTCTTTAAAAATCTAAATTTCCTGCAAGGAGATTTTAAACTGCTTCAATTAAGAAGAGAAAAAAAAATAAATTTCAAGTTAAATTATTTATGTCCTTTTAAGTGTATTTCATTTCATATTACTTTTTTAGTCAGAGTCTCCTGACTTAGCAAGAGTTGAGCATGAAAATTTCAGTTCCATGATGTTTGCAATTATATTCTGTCTCTTTGTCCCATATCGTGGAAACTGATGTAATTCTTCACGCAACATTTTTTTTTATTATTCTTTTTATTCTGTTATGTCAACAGCTTTATTCTTAGTATGACTTGCCACCAAGTTGTCACACTTGATCTAATGCAGTCTCTCAGATGAATTCTAATTAATTCAGATGCCTCCTTCCTAACCTTAAGGAGCTGGTCCCATGGGATGGCCTTCCTTCATAATGCCAGTGCTTACCACAGCTTCTCCTGAAAATCCTACTCCATGTACTTTATAGGAAATACATTCCAAGGGGAGAGCATAATATAGAGCTAATCTGCAAACTATTAGGATCTTCTTTGACAAGGTTGAATGAAAACTGACAATAAAAGGAAAGCACTATCTGAATACCAAAATGAGACAGGATTTGGGGACCAAGTCATGTTTGTCTCTAGTTTCTCTAGGTCATATTAATGAACTCTAGTTCATTAATGATTGTGGTTTACAACACATTTATTCTTTGATACAAATAGCACTCATAAAAACTTCCCTTATCTATCCCAGCATACCTCACTATGAAAAGAACCCAGGAAGTCTGAAATACTCCTCATCTTTCCTCTAAGAATTTCAACACAGTAAAATAACTGTGGCATCACATAAAATTGATTAATCAGTTTTCCATGTTATTCTTCTACTGTATTGTCAGAATGTAGTATGTTTCTAGTTCCATTTCTCTCTCAACAATGCCTGTCCTATTCCATGGCATTTCTAAGTCAGCATTTTCTATCATCTTGAAGTTTGCATGCTTCATGATGTACTATGTGAGACTTCTGTCAGGCTTTGAGAATTCTCTACAAATCCATTTCCCACACTTTATGCTTAAATTATTTTTCCATGTTGTGCATATACTTTTCTATGTTCAGTATTTTATGTACCATTTTGTCACATATAAGATGTAGCACAGCACATAGCTTTGAGGAAAATGCATAGTAGAGAGGAGATTAACAAATGTTACATAGATATCAAGGCTGTTTATGTTCTCTTTTTTATAACTACCTGTTGGAATGGTGTACACTTCACGTCCAAAACAACACTCACTCCCATAAAAATCAAAGTTTTTCTGCTTATTCTTAATGCATCTAATGAAAGAAGAGGAATTTTTCAGAATCTAATAAATATAAATAAAGCATGTTCTTTTTAATCATGTTCTTTTTCATCATGTTTTCCTACATGGAGGGAAAGGGTAAACTGTATGAATCTGAGCCTTAGACTCTGAGTTTCTAGGTTTTGGAAAGTTACATGTAAGTTACCTGGGTATCATGAATATATTTTATCTATTCTAATGTCATTGAAACTCATTCATTCAATGTCTTAAATACTTTCAGAAACAGAAGCTGGAATAAATTTTATTTCCCCTTGGGATAGGTAGTAGAAAAATATATGACAGCAGCATGTATTAAAGTAGAGGGTTTGAGTTACATTGCACGAATACAATATTGCCAGAAAAGGATTAAGGAAAATAAACAGGAACAAGAAAACAAATTTACATTTCATGTTTATGTGCTTATGAACACTGCAGGAACTCACAGGTAGCAACTAATTGGAATGAAACATGATGTTTTCATAAACTGCAATCAGAATAAATAGAATTCATAAAGCAACAACTTCCCTGTGCCATTCCTGACTCACAAGACTTTTATTAAGGATAATTTTCTCTTGGGTGATGGAGCCTGGACAAATACTGATAGATCAAAGGTCTCTCTTCAGTGAAGGATCTTGCTGAATGTTTGTAAAGCTTCATCTGTGTCATGATTTTTCAAAAGTTTATGAATGGAACAGATTTGTCAAATATGCTTAAATTCCCTATAATGAAATAGACACAAGATTTGTTGCTTACTCTAAGCACTTCCAGACCTCTGTGAGGGAAAGGCAAGAACAAGAGTATCTATGAACAAGTTCATGACTAAATACAGATAAACAGGGTCCAATTCATGAGAAAACAAAACATTAGGAAAAATCAGGAAAGCTTTTGAATTTGCATTCATAAAAGCTATTGCAGAGGAATAAAAACATATTTCTTACATAACTAAAAAGATAGGAAATAATCTACACATTTTGGAATCCAAGTTGAAAGTGATATAAATAAAAGCTGCTGGTCTGTGAATAACAATCTCTTTATTTCACAATAACAATAAAGGAACATGAGAACGTAAAAAAAAAAAAAAGAGGATCCATCTGTCCAACAGTTTTTATATTTTGGATAAACTGAAATTATCAATGTTCTGATTTTATTCTGGGTTTACTCCTCATGTGCAGTTGGCAAATCATTTTGGCTGATGTATAGAAAAAGCTGAAGCAGATTTCAGAACATTTATTTTTTTTTTTTCAGCAGTGGGAATGAACAACGCCGTGTTGTGTGTACCAACAGCTCTCAGATTTTTTACACTAATACTTTATTCACTAAACATGTTCTGTCAATCATCTTTTACCTCCCTAATGAATTTAAACACTGTGCTAACAATGCAAAGGGAAAAGATAGAGGTCCAAAGACCTCTCTGTCAACAATGTCTCTAGGTGCAGACTGGAAGTTTGGTTCAGAGATGTGGAGCTGTGCAGTGCTTCATCCTTTATGGACCAGATCAGCTGGGTGGAGGGAATCACTACCTGCCACTGTTCTGCAGAAAAGTGCATGAGCTACAGCACAGCTCCTGCCTGCCTGAGACTTGAAGATCTGACCAATATGGTTTCTTTATATCTGTTTGCTCATAGATTGGCTTTCTGTTATTTTCTGAGAAGGATGGTGCTAAGATCATATTGTTCCATATTATGAATCATAGATAAGCATATGAGCATTTATTTTCCTGCTGTTCATATCTGTTTTGTTTCATGAGTAGGCAGAATAAGCACATTTACAGGCATGCATCTGTAGAGACTGAAGGACACACCAGGGAAAAATGCTACATATTCACACACTAAAACTCATCACCAGCTTACTGGGCATAGCCCATTAAGTGCACCACAGCACTCAACTTTACATCCTTTTTAATATTCTATATAGAACAATAAAACAGCAAGACATTTGGAGCACAGAGAAGATAGTTACCTTGTTTTGGTTAGCAAAATTACAATTGTATTTTACCTAGAAAAATTACAATTATATTCAGAAAATGTTTATGTCCTCTAGGATGCAGAAGAAGAGAAATTAATTGTCTCCCACACTTGGACAACTTAGAAATTACCAATACATTGTGGTGAAGCTTTGAAAGGTACCTATAATATATTACAGATACAATATTTAGTACCACTTTTCTTTTACGTTCTTTGCCACATGGAGGTTATGTGAGACTAAAATGAGACTAAATCTCCATGGAATACTGGTAAACACTTCTGATAACCCTTAGACAGCTGATAGTTAGAAGTACTGTGCATGTGTCAGTTGTACAGAGGTCTCCCTCACCACCCATGTCTGCCTGGCATTGCTAGAAGAGACACCAACTCTGGGAGATAAAGGGAAACAAAGAGCTCTGGATTACTTCAGAAAATGAGTTAAGGGTAAGGCCACATGTACAGACTGCTGTGTTAATACACATTTTCATATGCTGCATCTTTTCTCCTTAAATAATTTATATCTTTGGAGAGGCCAACTCGTGCCTGTGTATTTATAGGTCACAGTTCCCAACAGGAAGACTTGTAAGACAGTCAAACCCATTCAGGTGAGTACAGGACTATCATATGCCCAAAGCTTTTCCTTGATATGGCCCAGTCTAAGAAATGGAAGTACTGGAGATTAGAGAAGGAATAAGTTAATAAGAAGTTCTGCCTGTCTGGACTACCACTGCTGACAGAGATGGCTGAAGGTTTTCTGCAACACTGAGTCACATCTGCCAGCCCAATTATTTGCAGATAATTTGTATCTCTAAAGAGCTTCAAAAATCACACAAAGTTTTTGTTGGGAGATCCTCATTAATACAGTCCAGAAAGAAAATAATTTTTTATAGGATGGTGGGTATGTTGTTGTTGGACACAAAAATAAAGAGCTTGACTCCAGGTACAGGAAAGATCAGAAAGGCTTTATTTATAATTTCACACAGCCTTTTTATAACATGCTGCGCTGAGGAACCATATGATTGGTCCATAAAGACAACACTTCTCTTCATTGGTTAAATAATGGAAACAACACCTGGGAAAGGGTTGTTATGAGAGCTGAGAAGTACCATGACTGTTCACATGGATCTGTCCTTGAGACAAGGAATTTTTCCCAAGGGAAGAAAAAGTCAGCAGCTAACAAGTTGAAAACTTCACAGACTCAGAAAATCAGACCTACAGTAGGTATGCATCCTAAAATGGGCTATAGAGTTTCCCCAAGTTTTCTGATCTGTGTTTACTGCATCTTTGGCTATACCATAAACTTAGAGATCTTTCCCATGTGTGTGTGAAACAGATCTATTTTTAGATGAACATTCTAAACTGACATCTAACATTACACATCTGAATCTGGACAGAGAACTGGATCACTTCCTATGCACCACTCTGGTAAGATCACAAGAGGGAACTGATGCACCCGACTGGTTCTTTGGTAGTGCAGAAACTGGCCTGCTTCCTGCTGTTTTCACAGTACACAGGCAGTCAGAAAGTATATATAAAAAAATAAAAAAATAAAAAACTATGCAAACAAAAAAAATATCACCAAAGCATTGCATTTTAATGCCTAATAAGAATCAGCAAATTTGAGCAATAAAAACAAAAAAAAATTGTTTTCCAAATAAAAAGCTCTCTGAAACAAATTTTCCAGGGTAGCCAGTTGGAAGAATGCTCACTTAGAGCAGTTGGAAGCTCATTTCTTCCTTCTTAATATTACTTAATATAATTGCAAGGTAGGTGAAAAAGAGAAATGGTATGTAACCATGAATCCATGAACATATTAAATTCCAAGGTTTTATAGAACATATGCCTTAGATCAGCATTTCAGGATGAAGAACAGCATCAGTGACCACTGCTCAGATTTCAAATAGGCTGGGCATTGACCTGGGTTTAACTGACCTAGCTAAGGACATGGCATAAATTACTGGCAAAAGTGGAATAAAAACATTCCACTTTTGGTGCAGCAGTCCAATGAACAAGGCTACAATCCAGGATCCTCTCACTGAGTTCAGTACTGACCCTTCCTGAAGCAAGACTTCAGCTGGGAGAAATAACTGAAAAAAAAGGAGAAAACGCTAAATGCATGAAGGTCAATGGAAGGCTGAATAGTAACTTTCATTTTTGCCTGGGAAATGTCTTACACAGAACAGAAGTCAAAAAACATAAATAAATTTTCTTCTCAATAATTGCCTAATAATGAAAAATTTAGTCCTTTTCATTTTCAAATTCCTTTGCTAGCATTAGCTAACTAGCAAAACATGATCAGCAATTTAAGTAACCATGGGAGGAAAATAAAAATAAAAAAACCCAACAAAACCAAAGAAAAAGACACCTTTTTCTGCAGTCATCACCTCCGACAAATAGAGGTGATTTTTAAATACAAAACTGCCTGAGGATTACAATTTACCATGTGTCAGTGATCAAACACCTTGCTCTATTGGATCGTAGCAGTTACTGGGAAAATATGGAGAGAAGACTTTTCACATACAGTTCATATGCATTCTAAAAGGTGTTTGTGACAGCTTGTTCCCTACTTCCTTAGTAACATTTATTCACATTAATTTATCATGTAATTGGTGTAGTACAGATTGTCAGCTACTTAGAGGAAACAGGCATTTTACTGGTGGCTGATACACTATTAAAAAGTATATAAAATCATAAAGTCTAGAAGACCATAAAAACTATTACATGAACAAAATTTGTATTTTAATGTATATTCACAAAGCCCAACAACAGAACACAGCCGCAAGGAAGCAAGGGGTTTCAGCCATATTTTATATATAGCAAAGAAAATTTTCATAGAAATAAACATTAAATCACATATTGTAGCAAGAGATATTAAAATATATTTGAAATGAATTTTAAAATTAAGTATTTTAGTCAAAAGGCTACAGAAACAAGTTTTATAATTTCTTTTTCTCAGTGAAAAAGAATGACTTGTTACATTTTATTGTTAAAACCTTTCAGTGTCCTCCAATCCCAATTACTTCTTTGATGATTAAAATTTGAAATAAAACATAGCTTACAACAACTGCAGACTAGTATTGTTACTACCATCATGCTTTCATCCCATAATACAAGAATTTAAAAGTAGCTTCAAATTAATTATTCACATGTTGATACTTCTGGTTTGGTCTTGGTGCTCCAATACAAGATATATTTTAATATACACTATGTTCACACAATCGGTGAGTAATTTTTTGTATTATTGTCTGTGCAACTTCACTAAAATTCTAAAAGCTTATCAATTTTCTGACATGGTTTAATTTAATTTTTTTCCCATTTTAGCAACTGATTGGAACATTGTAGCTACAAAACTGTGGATCAGAATTTATTGTGCCAAAACTATATTGAAAATGCTCATTAAGAAATGGACTGCTTTTCTGAATCATTGTTATAATTATTTCACCTCCACTCTACTTTTAGTAATCATCTTGGTGCCCACTTTAGGCACATGAAACCTCAGTTTCTTGAGTTTCTGTCTAATGCACATTGCAATTTGGCACTGTCTCACTTGTCTGACCTGTTAGCTTCTTATGACAACCCAGCTCTACCTTCTGAAAATGGTTTGTAGGAAAATGCAAATAAATTTTAATACAACTACTTCAAAAATGCTGCTATACTAAAATGAAGCTTTAAAGTGTTGTAATTCTGGGTTTAAGAGAGAGCCAAAGAAGGACTCAAGTGCTAAGAAATAAATAATCAGACTTTACTGGCACTTCATTTTAGGTCAGTAAAATAAGCCCTAGCTCCATAAACCATGTCCTTTCAGTTGCAGATATTACACAGCCAAAATGTGGGCAGTAACTCATAAAGCACAAAAACATTTATTGCCTGTATAATCATTCCTTTATGACTTAATAGAATTCTACAAAGTAAATGGATGCCTGTTGCTATTCCAGGATGAGTCCAAGGAGCAGAATGGCCAAGAGGCAATGGCCACAAGTTTAAGTGCAGGAATTTCCATTTAATTATAAGCACAAATCTGTGAGCGTTGTTGAATATTGGCAAAGAGAAGTTGTGGAGTCGCGCTCCTTGGAGCTATTCAAAACCTTAATGGATATGGCCCAGAGCAACCTGCTCTAGTGATGCTGCTTCGGCAGAGGGATTGGGCAAGATGACCTCCAGTGATGCTGCTTCAGCAGAGGGATTGGGCAAGATGACCTCCAGAGACCTCCACAGAATCTCAGCAGCTCTGAGATTCTGTGTGAGAAGGTGTCTAACGTACAAAAAAATTAAAAAACCAAACTGAGTCTAGCAGTCTCTTCTGCACCTATGTTCCAAACATAGGTGAATAAGGAGAATTCAAGGGAAGCACTCACAAAAAATTAATTACTTACAGGAATTAATTTTTGGCAGGGTGAAGATAGGTTTGGGACTTCTAGAAGGATATTGAAAATGGGATATTGACTTATAAAATAACTTCTCTCAAGAAAACCTGCAATGCCAAAAATGGAACACATTTATAAGAAAACCATTCTGCAAAAAGAAATTGGTCCCTTGTAACAGTGTAAATCAAAAATAAATTCAGACAATTCAGGTAAGATATACAATGTGAAACTGGGTTAATGTCAAGCATCTTTCTGCAGTGCAAAAAGTTTCTCACTGCCACCCAGCTCAGTGCCCAGTGTACCATGTGAATCCTTCAAAATTCTGAGAGAGTGAGTGTCTCTAAGAAAATGATTCTCAGGCAGTGGGATCAGCTCAGGTAGATGGTTTCCAGCTGGTGGATTGAAAGGCATGTGGAGCTCAGAAAGAAGGGAGAAGGCCAAACGCATGTCCCTAAAGACAGGATGCTCCCAGAGGAGCCAGCCTTACAGCACCCTCCTGTAGAGATGCTTAAGGGATCACTGATGCTGAGTGACAGGAAGATAAAGTTCTTCTGCTGTTGTAGTTTACTGATCAGAGGTGTCTGTCTCTTTTGCTAGATGGGAAATGAGAACTCACTGGAAATTCCACATTACATGACTGACTTAGCCCATCATGTCAGTAATTTGGGCAGGAATAAAGAGGAATACCTGAATTCATAAAGCACTGAGAGAAAAGCAGAGAACTCAGCTGTGTACTCTACAAAATATGCTTCATGTTTCTATGCAGATTTCAGTTTAGCTCTCGGTTATTTAGCACATGAAAGTCTAAAAAAAACCCCCATGGTGTAAGTAACAGCCATGGGAACACTGAAAAGCTGAGGACTACATTACATAAAAGCTGGCTGTAACATGAAACAGCAGGTCCTTATGTCACTCAAATACTTTTTATGACTTGAGATTTTTAGTCATCTGGAGTCTTTCTCTGCTTGTGGAATTATAAGTGACCCAAAGCATACACAGTGTGTGCCTCTCTTGACAAGGACCAAAACTTCCAACTGTGAAGCATTCATAGGAAAAAAGTCAGGCTATCCATGACTGAGCAAATTGTGTGCCAAGAGGAAGACCACGTATTGTTAGTTTTTCTGGTGTTTCCCATACCACCTCCCCACCCTCCCCAATTCTTTGCAAGAAATATTTGTCATGAATAAGCAGCAAATTAATTTTCTTAGATTACAGGATTAACCAAAACGCATTGTATAAGCTAGCCTCATCAAATGCAGAAGTTTGGAATAAACTAAAATTTAATTTTAAAAGGTTTTGCTAATATAAGTGGATTGAGGTTTATACCTAACACATGAAGCCACTGGTGAACTACTTTTCATTGTTTCTCACACAAAATTTTCAGGTGAGATGTGGGAGCGTGACAAGCAACTTCACAGTGCTAAAAATACAACATCTTGGCAGAACTGACAGATTCCATGCTGGAATCCATGATTTAATAAAATAGCTTGCACTTCCTTGTATTAACGTTCCAAGGGGAATAGAGTGCCATAATACAAATCCATTTCTCATATAGTCAACATCGCTCCCTACCAAGAACATTTCTTCTTTCAAGCTGACATCTTCTGTATTTGGGAACATCAAAAGCGACAGCAAAAAGCATTTGCAAGACTGCATTTCCTCAAAAAGCTTTCTACAGACTTTATTTTGAAGCAGAACAAGTCTGCATAAATCTCTTGTTTGATTCAACTCAACAACCTATTTTTTAGTTCTGCTGGTTGAAATGTGTGACTCACTCAGCAGCAACAGAACAGTTCACAGATCCTACCAAAATGAGAATCACCAGAGTCAAGATTTATATCTTTGTTTCTTTTTGTTCTTTTTTTTTTAATTCTATTTTTATTTTTACCACTGAAAAACTAAAAAGGCACCCTTACTGTCAAATCTATCTTTACATTCCACATCTCCCCACCCTGCCAAAAAGAAATATTTCCCTGAGGCTGGGATCAGTTTAAGATGTGACAGTTAATCAAGACAGGAATGAAGAGGATTAATGTAATTTCTGTCACAGAGGTGAAGTTATCTTGGATCATGGACATCTGGGTAAACTTCAGCTTCTGCACAAATTTTCTAAACAAGTTAGATGCTTTATCAAAGCTCCAGAGTCTTTGACCATTTCAAATTAAGGAGAGCTAGAAGTGTCCTCAGGCACAAAAATTCAACACTTGATGTCATTTAAATGTTAGACTGACCATTAGCTTTGGTTTCTTATCATGTAAATAGCACCATCCCTAGCAATCTCCAATCAGCAGATTGTAGGAATTTGCCTGGGCCAGGTTATGGATGTGGCCACTTAACTTTTTGGGTGAAACAGTTCAGTTCTAGGGGAGTGCATCACTTTCTGCAAGCAAGTTTCAGCACCTTCTGGAGATACTCAAATCACATGTGTAAGTGTAGCTGGAGAACTGACTCTTAATTTATTCTTCACCTTGATGAAGCAGAGAGGACTTCTGCCACAGAAAATAAAAGGCTGTGATTTTAGGTGCAGGCTTGCCAGGTTTCCCACATTAACAATGTGCATGTAGCTCCCCTCCTACACTGCTGTGCTGAGACCCCATCACCCTGAGCCCACAGTCTGGTGTCACTGCTCCTGAACCCTCCTGGTGTCCCCTCATACTTGTGGATCAACTGTGGCTCATCTCCTCATCTCTCATGCACAAAGAGCATGCAACTGGTATTGGTGGTCCACTGTAGTGAAAGAAATGTCCCATAAATTTCTCACCCCCCCCCCCCTCCAGAGTCAAACACTAAGGATGTCCAAGTGTCATCTGAGAATGTGCATTCCAAGTGTCTGGACCAAGCCCTGGGTGTGCTGGTGCCTCAATAGTAGAGACAAGAGTCAGCTTTCAGCTGGCCAGATGAGAAACATTCAGGCACCAGATTACTCAAAGCTTGAAGCATCCACACACAGCAGCTTTCTGCTCAGCAAAACCAGATCACCCACACTTCCCCACTGTGGTAATGCACTGTGAAACCAACTCAGACTGCTTCCAAGACACTCAGATACTGTGTTCACCAGTTCACCAAAAGTCAGGAAACTCTTCACAGTGTTTTTACATAAACAAAATTAATTTATTCAATAGCATAGAATGAAGCCACTTGACACCAATGTCAAGGGAACTTTTTACGACTTACTAGATTTTGCAATTAGAAAGGAATAAACTCCATTAAAACATGGCTATCACAAATTGTGCTGTGTTTATTTTGACAAGTCATAGCTCAGTAATCTAACAGATATGCTGCAATAAATGCAATCAAGCTTATTAGTATGGGACCTCACTACAGCACCTGCTATTAAGTCCTTACTGAGGTCTGTAAAAGAGACAAGAGTTTTTCTTTCCCCCCTCTCTTTTTTTAGGAGATTATAAAGTGAGCTGCTTAATGAAGTGCAGATTATCTCTGTTTTACTGAACATAACTGTAACACAATATTTACATACAATTAATTTATCTCTGACTTTCCCCAGCCATAAAGAAGCTCAAAATGCAGGTGAAAAGATGAGGGACAAAGAAAGAGAAAGAAAATTTGGATTTCTTTGCTATCTTTTATGGCAAAATGGAGGGAATCCTTTGGGAAAATACCCAAAGTTGTTCGCTGGTTGCACAGTGATCACTGTGTTGCTAAATATGGCTCCCAACAGCAGGCAGGAGAAGTTAAAACTGTGCAACAAATCTGTACAACAGTGCTCAGGGGGAACCCAGCTGACAAAGAAGCAATGTAGCCAGGCCTGGATCAGGCCAGCATGTTCAGCTGGCCAAATCCTTTGTCATTCCAGTCACTCATCCCCATTTAGAAAATTTGTAATAGAAGAATATATCTGGTTTTTGTCATTTCAGTATTTCCTATGCTGTCCAATCCACTTGATAATCATAATCAAAAAACTACCTCATGAGGATCCCCAACTCCAATTATCAATTAAGTAAAGGAGAAGTTGAATTAAAACTTTTGAATATCAAGAATTAATACTAAAAAAACCCTAATACTTCTCTTATTTACATTCTTGATTTCCCATCATTAAACTGGGATTAGAAATCACATGAATAATACAAATAGGAAGATCACATTCAGTTTCTTGACCTTCAAAGCCAGATTTCCCTGATGCTTCTCAGGACCTGCAAGATATCTTTAGCATCCTCCAAAAATGTTGTTGTCCCAAATGTGTTTAATGACTGTAATTTCTGATCCTCTATTGAAAGATAGTAGTAAATTAAAGTTCTTTTTTCCCTTTACACTACAAATACAGAGAGCAAATCAAAACCTGTATGTTTAAAGAGCTTGATACTAAGGTGTAAACCTCATCCCATCAGACCTCATAAGAATTTTCATTCACAACAGGCCATGTCAAATTATAATTAATTTAAAAAAATATGTGTTAAGTGTTGAATTTTCTTTTCATAAAGAGGTTGCTCCATATCTGTCTAAATTCTCATTAAAAACTAAGTTTTCTTGTTAGTGAGTTAAAAACATATCTCATGATTCAGTGACACATTTATGATCTACAGGACACAATTATGAGAAGGGTGGATATCTCATTGGATTTTCAGAGAGTAAATAGAAAAATAAGATATATTTCCTCTTAAATGAGCATCACTTCTCATGGTGGAAGCAACATCAAGATGAGATACATTGATCTCTGAGTACCAGCTGACACTATGAGAGCTTTTTTAGCAGAATGAAACAGAAGAAAAATTTTGTGAAGCTAAACTTGAGAACAGTAAGTTGTCAGATATGTTTGAGCATGTCTCTAAGTACAGCAGCTATACTACAGCTTTATATTTTCAATAGAACAATATATTGTTTATATTTGCCATAAGTAATAGTGATGCCAATGCTGTAGGAAAAACATAGTCCATTCCTCAGTCAATCAATTGTAACCAGGGGAACTGGTCCACTCATTAGGGTCTCAATAACCCAACCATAAGAATAAAGGACTCCAAAAATGCTGCAATGTGTTCCTCCACTCATCTGCAGGGCCTAATTTAAAAGTCAGTAAACAGGATATTAGTTTTGAAGCTATGCATCTCAGTAGTAAGCATTAAACTCTCTTCATTGCATTTAGCATGATGGCAGAAAGGCCATCTGTGTAGATGAGGAAAATGCCTTCACAGCAAATATTCCTGTGCTACATCTACCTGTCAAATCTCTCCTCCAGGGTGCTCCATTACTTTTCCTTGCCTTCTTTTATTGCTTCTCTTGGCCAGCTCTTTGTCCTTCCTGTAGCTTGTAAGAAGGGTAACACCCAATAACAGCAACATTGTTCTCCAGCTGAGCAGAGAAGGGCAGTTCCTGCACTCCTTGGTCCATCTCCCATTATGCATCATGGAGAAGAGAGAGGGAATCAGAGGGAAGAAAACTCTCTCAGACTCTCAGGGAAAGGAGAAGTGAGTGGAGCTGCCACTAAGTTATTGTACATCTGCTCCCCCTGGCCATGCGCTGGGAAAGGTGCAGGCTTACAGCAAGAAGGGGAAACAACACCAACTCCTTCACCTCCCAAAGTAACACTGATCCACTGCAGCAGGCAAAAGATCACGCAGGAAAGAAAAAAAATAAGGCCTGTACTGCCCTGAATTATCTTGTAATTACTTTTATCGTAAACAAGAGAAATATCCAGCACAATAAAGACTTTCTGACAAAAGATGAAATCTCTCCATTTGTTGATCTTCTTTAGCTTAACAGGAATATGAAGGGGTTTTTTGCTAGTTTGGTTTTTGTCCACATGTGCACAGAGATTTATTTCTAGCCCTACACAGCTGAAGGTAGAATATCCACCATGTGAATTCCCAAGACAGTTCCAAGAAAACAGAAGAGCAGGTCATCACTCTATTATTGCACAGAATAGTGTGATGCATAAATTAAAATGTGGTTGAAAAAGAAAAAAACAACAGAAACTTTTTTTAGAAAGGTTTCTCCATCTAAAATTATGAAGATTGAATAGGAGGTTATAAACTGGTTATTTCTAGTTTCCATCTGATTTTTGAATTTTGCAGACATAAGCAGTCTAATAAAGAAGAGGATGAGATAATAATGTAAGCTTCTAAAAACCACATTGTTTTTTCTTGTCTTAAATTATCCAGAAATCTAAATATAATAATGTATGGATTCCCTTAACTGTAATTAACAGGGCAGAGGTGGTTATTCTTAAGGGTATAATTATTGCATTTTACCAGAAGAACACAAACGAGAACAACTTGGAAAGAACAGAAGCAAAGAAGTATCACAAACAAAAGTGATTAAAAAGAATGTAGAGTACTATTGCAGTTCAACAAAAAATGAGAATGCTAATTATAAATCACTCAATTGCACGGGAAAGTCCAGTTCACACTCACGCTAATTAAATGATGTCTTAGTGAAAAATCTAAAAAGTCAGCTGAAATTAAATTATCTTAAAAGATTAAAGTTGCAAAAGCAATGACAGTACTTAGACCAGAACTGCAAACTGCCAAAGGCACATAATGTTCCAAAGCAATGCAGAAAAGAGAAACATGTCAGAAGCATTTATTTTTTAATTCTGTATAAACAAGCCAAATTGGAAGGCAAGATACCTTCAGTTTACCCTAGCCCACGGTGTTCATGGGCTCTATTTTAACTCAAATACTATAAACCAGTACTACTCACTAAATTAATTTTTTTCAGATAACTAGCAAGGAAGTCAGGTATTAAAATTAGACTCGCTTTTCAGCTGGAAGACTGCAACTAGACACCATAATGTGTTCTGTAAGCACTATTCCACTTTTCAATAATTAAATATTAATTGGACTACAGATACAGACAGACTGACTTGGCAATCCTAAGAGTTCAGAGATAGGAGATCAAAGCTCATACTCAAATAAAGCTTACAAGATATTTGAAGGTGGGATTCCCTCTGTCCTGGGGAATGCCTAAGTGCTTGCTATTTGGCACTGTAAAGTGAGGCAACACTGTTATTTCGGCTCCTGAGAGCAAATCAGGTCTTTCTTGTGAGGAACTGAATCTTTTAAAAGTTAGATTTCCTACATATATATAATTTAATGACTATTATTGACACTGCTTCTAGTCCAGTAAAACTAACAGGGTCATGGAACAGACTCAGGCCCATGTCTACGCATCCTGTTTTTCTGTTAGCATGCATCCTGGTTTGATATTACCTCTGTGAAAAATTGGTCAGTCTGGGGGACAGTGTTAGACCCCCATGACTACAAGGCTCCTTGCTGCAGGAATGTGAGCCATTTCAGCTGTAGAGATGCAACTTGTGCCATGCAAGGCCAGCAAACAGGATTCAGTAGACACTTCAAAGGCCACAGCATCAGGCAGATTTTCTGGAAGCATCAAAATCAGCAATGGGATTCTACCCCACCATTGGTATACTCACAAGGAAGGTGTCACAGAACACTGGAAGGATTTTGCTACTAAAAATTTGCCCCAGCACTAAGACCTAGGGATTTTGGAAGACAACACTAACACAGATTTGACCAAAACAGTCTCAGTTGCATTGGCCACAGCCAGCGCAGGTTCACGAGGGGAAAGTCCTGCTTGTCAAATCGGATTTCCTTTTATGACAAGGCAATCCCTCTAGTTATCAAGAGGAGCCAGCTGATGTTATCTTTTAGGATTGCAGGAAAGCTTTCAGTACTGTCTCTCACATATCGTTCTGGAAAAAAATTTCCAGCACAGAGATGAATCATGGGATGGGTGAGCAACTGGCTCAAAGAATTATAGTGAATAGGGGAATATCAGCCTTGGGACCTGCCAGTAACTGGGCTCTTCAACATCTTCATTAAAAACTCGCATGCAGAACTGGAAGGGATACTAAGTTTGCAGAGGATAGAAAATAAGGAGGAGCTGTTGATTCCCTCCAAAGCAGAGAGGCCCTGCAGAGACACCTTGACAAATTAGAGGGATGGGCAATCACCAACCATATGAGGTTTGATAAGAGCAAGTGCTTGATGCTGCAGCTGAAACGGGACAATCACGGTTGTGTGTAAAGGCTGGGGAACAAGAGGCTGGAGAGCAGCTGTAGAAAGGGACCTGGGGATCCTGGTCCATAGCAAGTGGAACATGAGCCAGCAGTGCCCTGGGGACATCAGGCACACCACTGCTCAGCACTGGGGTGGCCTCACCTCGAGTGCTGGGGGCAGTTTTCGGTACCACAATAAAAAAAAGTCATTCAGGTATTAAAGAGTGTCCAAAGGAGCAGAATAAGGATGGTCAAGGATCTAGAGGGGAATCCTTATGAGGAGTGCCTTAGGGGACTTGATGTGTAAAGCCTGGAGAAAAGGAGTCTGAGGACAGACCTCAGTGTGGTCTTCAGCTTCCTCACAAGGGGAAGCAGAGGGGTAGGCACTGATCTCTTCTGTGTGGTGACAAGTGACAGGAACCAAGGAAATGGCCTTGGCCTTGGCCTCTGTGTCAGCAGAGGGTTAGGTTGGAAAAAGGTTATTTACCCAGAGATATTCAGACAGTGGTCACAGCATCAGTGTCACAGCATCAGTTCAGTGCCTGAACTCAAGAAGCACTGGAAAAAGGCTCTCAGGCACATAATGTAACTCTTGGGGCTGCCCTGTGCAGGGCCACTAGCTTCCATGCTGCTAGTGTGTCCCTTCTAACTCAGGATTTTCTGTGATTCTGTGAAGCAGTCATCCTCTGCAAAAAGGGAGGACATCAGGAGAGTTTGATGTCCAATAACTGCTGGTTCTAAGAAACAAAGAAGGCCAAAGAAGAATTTGCAACTGATGTGGCATATGATACCACATATGGAATGTTATCTGAGTTAAAACAATAAAAAAAAGTTAAAAGTCTTGCAATTTACAAAGGCTAGATAAATTCATATTAAAAAAAGGAGGTTATGATTTGAATCAGTAAGAATAAAAAGAGGAGTCATAATTCTTAGAATCATCTCTTGAAAAAACATACTAAAATTTTCCAAGCAAAAGAAATTGTCTAATAAAATAAGGCTTACAATAAATGACAAAAAATTGCTTGAGACGGTATCCAAAATACAAAACAAAAAACCTGCGGCAGTAAAGCAGAGAGAGTTCATAGCAGTAGCACAGCAAAAAAACCCCCACATAGTTGCATACATTGTCAAAATGAAAATGAACCAAGAAAGTGCCCAGGAGATACAAAACTTTTGCAAATGCAGGCAGCATATACATAGCAGAGATGGGGGAAAAAAACAGTCTTTTTTTTTGATTGGTATTTTTGGAAGAGTAATACACGATGCTGTGAAGAGAGTGGAAAGAGAAGTGAAAATAGACTAAAAGAGGATCTCAGCTGATACCTCAGGCATTTGTATCTGCCATTGATAGTGTATGTTTGTAATTTGGGAAGGTGCAGCAAACTCAGGTGTTGACAAATTGGACAAAATGGGAACACTCCTCTTATAACCCCTGAGGAAGTGGGATGGAGGCCCATTCAGCTTTCATTTGGGAGATCTCACTAACCACAGCAAAGAAAATGGAGGCACCAGGATAAGAGGATTCACAAGCTCTTAATATTTAATCTTTTAGAAAAGCCAGCACACAAACAAGACTACTTTAAAAATTTATCGAGCAACATTTGTGAGCCGAAGTCAGGGAGCTGCTTGTATGCTCTTGAACTTGGATGTCGCATTTATTTGATCTTTTCATTTGATTTTGTACTTTTATGGAGTGACCTCAGCAGACACAACCTACAAGAGGCATTTTGAGGATCCTGTGGGCATATACAAGCACAGAAACGAGAAACAAATATGTGATTTTTTCTTAAAGGCAAAGAAGGAAACCTGAACACCACTCAGGTAGAAACAGCTTTAGGAGTTGCAGCAGTTCATACTCTGACTACACAAGGTCTGGGGCTTTCCTGGAGGCTGAGAAATGGTAATGGCAAGGTCCATACTAACTCATTCCCTGGACTAGCAGGGTGAGAGACTGACTGTAAGAATGTTCTAAGGAATCTCCCTTTATTGAATATAATTCCTAAAAAATTAATAACAATACTAAAAAAAAACCTCCTTGCAAGTATTTTGCACCCACTTTAATGTAGTTTAGCGATTTCTGAGAAGAAATTATAACAAGGTAGAACAAATATCACTTGTGGAACAAAAAGGTTTTGAGTTTCATCAGAAATATATATGACTAACAGGTCTTTCTTGGTTTTCAGCCTGCTTCACTTCAGGAATCAAGCCTAAAATCATAGCAGCCACATCCCAGGGAGTAATGAATGTCTGGCCTGAGACATTCAGATCTATAGTCATGCAGGTATTGCCTTTTGTTTACTTCATTAGCCTCTACCACATTTTTTCAAACTACCATTAGTAAAAGGTAAGCAATGTCTGATGCATGAAATCCAGACACTTATATTCCAAAATGTTCAAACAAAAGGAAGAATCTTGGCTTTTCTAACTTTAGAAACATAAGCATTGGAATAAACAGTTGTGGTTCTTAGTTATAGACAAGAAGAACAGTTATTGAACCAAAATTCACTTATTTATGGTTAATAATAAAGATAAACCCAGAATTTTTCAGTATTTGTGAGTAATTCTTTAGTTTCTTTATTTACATGAGAAAGCAGTCTGTAATTGTAAAATCTCATTGCTCTTTTTGGGTTATGGAAGTACTTCCTGAATCAGGTTACAATGGATTAATTTCACTTTATTTTTATAGCATATGACAAGCTACAATGGATTAATTTCACTTTATTTTTATAGCATATGAATGCTTTATAAAATGCTACACAATATGACACTGAGTATTTGCTTCTTCATCTTCTGCCCTGCAGTGCAGTGGTGTCTTGCATGGCTCACACCACATATGTAAATGTGTTTGTATATATGCTAGAAAAGGAGGCACAATAGGAGGCAAGAATTTAATTACGGTGGACAATACTTCCCTGGTTTTCACTCAAGGATTTTTAAAAGTGCAAGGTGATGTTCAGGCAGTATATAACTAATTATAGAAATAACTCTTATATCACAGGAAAGAAATAAATGAGAGGATGTTGCTATCAATCATCTCTGCCCTTTACAGATTACTAAAATATCCTTAACCATAGCACATACAAGAATTTTCTCATGGAAGCATTTCACCTTGCATGGTTTCACTGGTTCTTCAAGTACACTTATAGCAGGGTTTGTGAACAAAGCATACACGGCACTGAAGTTTCACCTTTTGGAAATTTTTAAGATAATACAGTCTGACTTCTTCTAGCACTGATATGAGGAAATGATTTCCAAAATTTGTCTTTAGTAACACCATGACATCCCACTTGTATGTAAGTGAATTTCAAAACAAATTTTCCTTTGTCACAAGAGAATTTATACTAATATTACCATAAAATACAATATTAAACTCTCATACATTTCAGTTCAGAAGATTTTTAAAACAAAGCTACTGAATTGTAATTAGCATTTTGAACCCTGCTAGATTTTTCATTTTGGCTTAAATTACTTTTATTTAAGATAAATTTCAATTCCTTATTAATAATAAGAACAATGAACTGTCTGTTGCTCTGTATATGCTAATGTCAATATAGACCAAATTCTGGCTTCATTAATATTCCTATATGCTCCTACAGTCCCGGGAGAGGTGTGATTAATTCAACTGATTTTAGATGGCTGCCTCAGGGTGAGTGAAGATCACAGTTCCTTAATGAAATAATACACAAGACTACCAAAAGTTCTGATTTATGTTGGCATGTGAAAGTTGATTAAAGGTACCAAACCTGATAATCATTTTATAGCAGTCCATCTGTAAAGCAGAAGCATTTAACATGAGAGTTCACAGTGGAAAGGAAAATCCCAGCCAAACAGAGATAATCTGTGTTATGGAAGGTGAAGAGTTTAACCTTTTTATTATAACTGACACTAGGAAGACCACAGAAAGAAGTTTTAACATTAGAGTTTAGTCTGCAGAAGATTTTTATAGACCACAGCAACCTTTAATAAAATTTTGTGAAAAATAATTCTCATGCCATTCTAAAATTTTTTTTGATGCTGAAATGAAAGAATGACTTTTCTATTACCCATAACTATTAACTATTCTTTATCTCCCTATACAATTCATTTCATTGACAAAAAACAAGAAGGTTTTATTTCTGGAAGAAAGCACAGAGGCTTTGTAATGCTTTGTATTTGATGGAGAGACTCCTAGTGCAGTCAATGACAATTCCATACACAGGTCTGACATCATCAAAGGAATTTAAAAATAATAATGCTTATATCCTTTCTGTTTTTCTATTTGTAAACTGGAAAAATACATTACTTGCACTGCTTTACATATTTTGCTTAGCACCATAAAAAGCAATCAGATTATCAAAGTGCGTAATTAAAAGATGGGTACATCTTTGCAAAGTAGGGCCATCTACTAATTCATAATGAAAGAATGGAGAGTCTTCATCCCAGTGAAAATCAGCCTCACTGATTTTGCTTCTGGATGAAAGAACTGTTCAAACCATATGGGAGACACTAAAAAAATCAAATATTCAGAATGAGAAAACACTGCCAAACTTTCACAGAAGGGCATAAGACTTCACAAAATTTGGGTTCAAAAGTACTCTACTACTAGCAGTAGAACAGAAGTGGCTCAGTACCTGGGAAGCTGGATTAGAGTGCTTGCATCATCAGGAAAGAATACAAAGAGAACCCCTTAGTGAACTGGGAAGTGAAAGATCTTCTAAGAATAAAAATAATGCTTCAGGAGTAATATATATGTATGTATTTGGGAAAAAAAAAAGGAGAAAAGAGACACAGAAATTTATGCATCAAAACAATATACATCCTTTTTTTTTTTTTTTTTTTTTTTTTTTTTTTTTTTTTTTGGAAGGACCAGGAATACAACCTCATAAGCCTTTTATGATTGTTTTTCCTAAAATAATGATGGAAGTCAGAGAATTGTAGCTTTGGAAATAGTTTATATTTCCTTATCTATTCTTGTATCACAGACTCTTGCTGCAGCACAATAAAAAGTAACATCTTTGTTTACACAGACTAGCTTATTAAACCAGCAGGCCTCATGATTTTCACACAGCAACATATTTTTATGTGTTCAATGTGAACTGCATGTTATTCTAATTCTAATTTCCATAAATCCAAATAGAAATAGATTGGGATTCAATCTTCAAGTCAAAACAATAAACCTTGTTTATTGCCATGAAAAATTACAAAGTGATTTCAAGGCAGATTTCAATAATGAAGTTCATTTTGAACTCTCATCATTAACTTTGAGCAAGTAATGATTGCAACATCCACCTGCAAATATTTATTTCAGTGATATACTACAAGCTAAAAAATGTCATTAGTACTTTTGTACCCTCTAGCTAGACATCTTTAAAGAGAGGCATCATAGGCAATCTGTACAACAGACCATGAGAGAAAAGGATAATTACCAAGAAGAAGAGAACCACTGGAATAATTGAGTGTTCTTTTAGACATTAATATAGCAACAGCCAATTAAAATATTCCTCTGTCTGGTTTCACACTGAAAGCACAGCTTTGTACATGAGCTCTGTGTGTAACCCTATTTGCTATTTTGGCAAAGAGCTATCTGACTGAAGACAGCATATATATGTTCATGAAACTGTATCTCATTTTCTTAATTTTTATGAAAATTTCTCATCTTTATTTGCAAAGTTAAAAGCAAAACACTGCAACTAACTGGAAGAAACTTTGAAATATCTCTAAATTAGCAAAAATATTCTCAAGTCTTCGATGGACAGTCAATTAAAACTATAGTGTGCTGCTTCAGTGAGCTTGTGTGACTTTCTATGATTCTTCTTAGGAAAGAAAGGAAATTATAATATTTATTTAAGAAGTTGTCATTATATGTGCAACCAAATGCATCTGGATCCCTATATCTGATACAAAAAAAGCAACAAACTCATTAAATTACCTTTGACAACTTTGGGATTTGCCCAAAAACTTCCCTTCCCCCAAGGGATAAGCACTTGGCTGATCTAAAATGTCTTGAAAGCTAAAATGAGAATTTATTCACAAAATGGCAATTCAGACTTTCACATTGTTGTTCTGAATGGTTAATCACCTTGATTGCTACAGGGGAGTATGGTATCCACAATTGTTTGGTGAAAGTTTCTCCACTTAATCACAGAAAAAATAGCACCAAACAATTAAAATTTAGGCCATGAAGGAACTCCTTTGGATGTGGATACCTGACTAATAAATCTGCTAGTGATCATGGCCCGATGCTCTGCAATGCTAGGACACCATGCCTAAGATAATGGAAGTGAAGAGGAAAAGGAGAGAAAAAAGAAATTCTTTGGATAGATATTTTCTTACTTGCTTTTTTTTTTACTTTGATCTTCCCACTGCTGGCCTTTCCATTGGTCTTTCTTTTTGTCTTCCACATTCCCTTTCCACTATATTTTTCTCATTTAGTATGACCATGCCTATGTGTGACAATTTCCTTAGCAATTTTTTGCTTTTTTTAAAATTATTTCTAAATTTCTTGAGAACCTTTAGCCTCTATGGTATCTCCTCAGTTGAAAGAAAATTATACATCTGTTTATTATTTTCGCATTGGTTGAAGAGTTTTCAATTTCACTTCCTGAAGCCTTTTGTTTTCTGTATGTGTCTCCAAACACCACCTGCTCAACTAATTTGATTGAACACAAAGTCCTGGGGCCTGGGCCTCCTCTTGTACCTTTTTACCACTCTTCTACATCTCTCAGATTCCATGGAGATACTTTCATTTGCAGTGGAATTATTGAGAGCACTACCCTAACAGATGAAACACTGAATTATTAATCCATCCTGTTTGAAGATCTTCCACTTATGTATTCATGGGACTAGAGAATGACTCTCTAGCCTGGAAAGGTTTATGTCACACCATAAGAGACAGAACATATATATCTTCACTTTTCTGCCAGAGTATCACCAACACGGTCCTCCCACTATGTCAGGTACTTGGAAATGAACAGGAAGATGAGGATTTTAGTTTTGAAACAAAACTTTGATTGAGGTAAAATGGCAGAAATGATTGAACCAAAGTCTTTAGGGGTACAACCTAACACAGCAGAGAAAAAGAGATTTCCTAAAAAAAGTTTCATTTCTCTTTCACCAAAATGTGTCAAAGTAGTAGTAAAAGATACTAAATATTAATGTATCATTACCCTATTTTCTGAAAGTAAAAAAATCAGGAATATCTTGCCAAGAGAATACTATGGCTTATTTATTTGAGCATTTTAAAAATAGTTTCTGAGTACTCCTTTTAGAAAAAGTATTTTTTATGCTTTTAATTTTATTTAAAAAAAAAAAATCACCAAGTACCCAGAAATCACATAATCAAGTCTTGTGAAACTGATTCAGTATTTCTCATTTTAAAATAGTTTGCTTCTCACTTTATAAAGACGACTGTATGGAGCATTTTACGGTGTAAAAGTTAAAGTTTTTACTTCAGCAAGCCACATAAATTCAATATTATAAAACTGAGAACTGTATGTATATTCAATAATTTACTTCCATAATGTCTTAACATGAGAATTTAGAGAGTAGAAAAATACTTTCCTTAAGGGAATAACTTAGTGTTTTGACATTTATAAAATGGGACAAAACAGATAGTAATACCGTACAATAATAATCAAATCAGAGGGAAAATGTGGTGAAGTGTGAAGGTCTCAATTCCATTATTTGTTTAATTACATTTTTTATGGTGTCCTTTTTTTCTGCTCTGCCAGGCTGTATAATTTCTTCATTGGATTTTCAAACTGAATTGGACATCATTGGACATCAAAATGAATTTACATGTGAGATTGGTCCCAACAGCTTTCCTCTAAGAATGCTTGGGTTTGGCTTTCTTTCTGACAATACTGAAGTCTATAATGAGCAAGGAATAATAGAAGGAAACTCAGGAGTGGAAAGCAAGATGAATGAAAGATGGGAAGAGAAGGAAACGAATACAGGACATCCAGGAAAAAGGGGACAAAAGCCCAGATAAAGGAGGTAGAGAACCATTTAAAGGGATTCTGAGTTCTCAAAGTCATGATTTTCTCCAATTTCATAAGCATAGCTACAGTTCTAATACAGTTTTCTTCACGGCTTATTTTTCAGGTTCATAGTTCTGTTTTACACAATCCAAACTTCTTTTACATTTGTCTCTTCCCTTACCTCTTTGTTTTAGTTTAATTTAGTTTAAAGGGGGTACCAGATAACTTGCATAATGGTTCCAACTAATAAGCATTTATTGATGTATTTCACCTTTAATCTTGGAAGCTTAAAAACATATGAAAACAGTATGAATTTGCCACCAGCAGGTTTTAACTACAGTTCACTCCAGCCCAGCCTACACTCGCTAGATCTTTCTGTCTGAGATTCTGATGAATATACACACATGGCAAGTGCTTCCAGAGAAATCATTGTTTGTGAAGCAACATGTGCAATATAGCAGCAACAATACTAATTCCTAATGCCTCTTCATCTTCATTGAAGATTTAATGACAATGGGAAAAGGGTTTGGTTAGCCACAAAGCGACTAGATAGGTCCAGAAATTATATTTCACATATTGTGTGCACTGCTGAAAGTAGGATATGAAACACCATGTTTAGAAAAATATATAAAAAACTATGAAATGCAAAGAAAAACTAAGGAGCAAGAACAAAACAAATTTGAACCTGAGATTAAATACACTTCCAACAATTGAATGAATTTCACTGATGAAAACTATCACATATGAATGATGTAACCATGAGGCAGCATCTGCAAATTTGCAGGTTATTTTATAACTAGTTAACACTCTTTCGTCAGGCCACTTACGAATAATGTGCTGTTTCTAACTAAATCCCTTGTAAGATCTTCAAATAATTACATGCAAATAGAAAGGCTCTAAGAAAGTTTGCCAAGAATTAAACTCCCTTGAACAAGCAACTGTATGCTTAAGAATTTTAATCAGAAATGCCACAGCACAGACCATAGAAAAAGCTAAAGAGAGCCATATCCAGTTTCAGCTGCAGAACCTTATTCAGGAAGAACTGGGTAAATTCTCAAAGACATGATTTTCTCCAATTTCATAAGCATAGCTACAGTTCTAATACAGTTTTCTTCACAGCTTATTTTTCAGGTTCATAGTTCTGTTTTACACAATCCAAACTTCTTCTACATTTATCTCTTCCCTTACCTCTTCGTTTTAGTTTAATTTCTCTGATGCTACTTCTGGAAAGCTGGCATATTATTGGCAGGCATTAGTTCTAACCAGATTATTTCATAATGGGCTAAGCAGAATGGCAATGCCATGGATTTTGCCTCCTGGGAGATTCAGCTCTCCCTAGCTTTTCCATAATCTTGGGCATCCTTCCCATATTCCAAGAACTGGCTGAGTTCATAAATAGGAAGTGCTCATATAATAGATCTTTGCGATTTCTGAGGAAAAAAAATACAGCCAATAAGGTAAAGGAGAGTTAAACACAGTGCCTAAAGCAGGGTCAGGTCTGCTTGTTTGCTCAAGCCAGCTATGATGATTAAGAAATAGAGCCAATTAGGTTCAGAATAGGTGCCTCAATTTACCTTAACTCCTTGAATAGATACGAGGAATGAATTTAAAAAAAAAAAAACTAAAAGACATTTGACCAAGATACATGTTGACAGGACACCAATTAATGGAAATAACATACTAGTGTCTAAATGGAAATACAATACTGTGTATGGAGAACTTGGGCACACACATGGCAATAAAGAATGCAAAGAGTATGGAGAATATGACTTGCATATAAACATGAAGAAAACATTGATATTAGCTATCTACTTATTTCCACTAACTAGCATACATTTATTATATTTAAATATATGCTATAATAAAAGCTTTATATGTTTGGCAAAGTTTATACAGACATATCTAGTAAAGGAAAATAATTGTGAAGATCATAATTGAAACGAGGTGATAGCAGTTGGCTAGAGATCTGCAGTGAAGTTTCATTCTCTAAAGACAATCAAGGTTTTCATATAAACATTTATTACTTTGATTTTGATGATAAATATTCAGACTTCCTGCAAGCAACTTAATTTAAATATTACAGAAAAATTCCATTATTCTATAAAGTGAGTCTAAGACAAACTATCAACTATTCAACATCTAAACGAAAGTATTTGCTTTTCAGAGGAGTTTAAAATGTCCTCTTAATTTGAAGATTAAAGAAGGTCAAAACAATTATTTGAAATTAACTAAAGATGGACAATCTAGAAATGGACTTGTCTGAAATTCTACCAGGAGGTACATTGTAGAGAAGTACTTGGATATTCATTTGTCCCTCCAGAATTAAATAATTTTGGGTTTGTTTTGTTTTGCTTTCATCCATCTTCATCATACCCTTTTACTGCTCACACTCCAAATAAAGCATTATTACTTTACTTGATCATATTCTCTCACAGTTCTTTCCTGTAAGAAAACCTAATGATTTCTCTTAACCTTCTTGCCTGTCTGAAATTTCAGTTAAACTGCCATTTTAAGTTTGACAGAACTATGTTTTCCTATGGAAAGAACATATTTTTCTTGACACTTCTCTTTCCTTTTCCTAAGGAAAACATAGAGAAAAATACTGACCAGTTATGGGAGAGCATCTCCTCACGGGTTCTTCAATGTAAAGCAAAAACACTACCGTGAAATTCATGTCTGAAAAGTTCTAACACATGCTATACCATGAATTTTAAATATTGTATGTGAGTATTGATATCAACATGTAAATCCTGTAATCTAGTTTGACCCTATACCTATCATTGAGTGTTCCAGAAATAACTCCCATGTTTCTTTCTCTTAATTTATTTTTGAAAACCAAGAAATCAGTAATCTGTAAATATATAAGAAGCTATTAGAAAATAATTTTCAGATACATAAATCAGAGGACCAAACATTTCGAAGTGGAAAAAAATCTTAGCGGATTCTCTTCTTTAATCTTAATTTTAGCTTTAGTGTGAACACACTGGTGGAAGAACAACTGAATATACAAAAAATCCCTTTGCATAAGGACTCCCACAAGATTTCAAATCTAGGAAGTAACATTTTATAGTTTGAGAAGAAATAAAAAGCAAGCCCTCTATCTTTTAAGTTGCATTAAGAAAAAAATCTTTGGTGAAAATTGAATTACAGTTTGTCTCACATGTCACTGAGTCCTCAAAAAATTCACAGTTGTTGGAAGCACATAAAAGCTTGTGTGGCTTTCATATAAATGACGTGCCACTACAACATAGCTCTGGGCATGAAATACTTTCACCTTGGAACACAGATGACAACTTTTTCTTGATCAGAGTGTCCAAGTGATAAGTACAGGTTATAATACAGTTATTGAGATACAGCACATTGGAATCAATGCTACAAGCCAGATTTTAAATCCCAGAAGAGAGATTTTAATTCCCAAGAAGTGGTAACCTCCATAATGAAGTTGTGTGGTTACAGTTCTGCAGCTGCCTAAGATTCCTTGGTCAGTGACTGAGGCTTCTCACCAGCAGATTCTCATCCTGGTCTTGCACTAGAATCACTGCCTGAAAATTTGTCAGTGAAACTGATGATATAAAGCAAATTCTCTTTCCTGTAGTTTAGCCAATGGAAAGTTTACAAATATTGCCTATATTGCTATTCTGGGCATTTCCAAGCAAATTCCTACAAAGGGAATAACAAAACAAAACCATATTCAATTAACTTTTTGCCTATAAAATAATGCTCATTTTTTATTAATTTTGGGTAGGAACTAAATGCATTAGAAATCAGGCATTTTTGCCTTCAGTTATGCATTTATAATGTGAATATGTAAATATCTAGATTGCCATTTGACAGAAATAAATGATACCTTTTTTGTGTTGCTCCTTAAATTTATATCTAAGGTAATTAGAAACAAGATTTGCTTTCTATATTATCAGGAATCTGGGTATGTGCAGTTGCACCAAATTTTTGTTGCATAAGATAAGTATGAACAGCCAGGTGAGGTGGTTCAGACAAAGGCATGGAGTACTCAAAAATGAATTCCTTGTTTTGCTTTGCTTGCGTGTGCAGCTTTTGCTTATCTATTTAGCTGTTTTTATCTCAACCCATAAATTTTCCCACTTCTCCTCTTCAGACCCTCTCTCCCCAATCCTGTTGGTGGGGGAGTGAGCAAGCAGTTAAGTGGGGTTGAGTTGCCAGTTGGAGTTAAACCACAAGAGCTACCCTGATTTAAAACCTGCTATATGAAAATACTCCAATTCTTATCCTTTAAATCTTTCAGTCCAGCAGAAATCAAATTTTTGTGCTACAATCAGCCTGATAAATATTTTGCAAATCAGGCATTCAGATTAGGGCAAACAATCTTTTCCAGATAACTTTGCAAAGAAAACCATAAAGATGCTATAAGACATTGTTTTCTAGATTATCTTTTGCTTACTCTCAGCAATTGTTTTACTCTGGAATATTTCTCATTAGATTAATCTTCTGGGTTATGTTCTTTAACATGCTCACAAGATCATCAATCTCTTAAGCTGCTATAAACGAGTAATTCACTTTGGCACCACAGCATCTGCCAATCCTGTATTCCCCCCCATTGTTAATGCATCAGTTTAAAGGTCAGTAGCACAACCTGAACAAAAGACTCGCTGGCCTAAAATGAAGTGACTATCTTACAGAATAAGCATGAAAATATTCAGTCTCCATATTCTACTAGAAGCAGGAATCTTCCCTTGCTGTTTTTATTAAAAATTGGTCAGTTTTATATCCAGTTGATGAATTTCAACTATTTCTTTCAGAGGAAGATCAAATTTCTTCTAATTTACTATCTTCCATCAGGCCCTACCTCTGCATTGTGTGTAAATCCAAGAAGAATGAGGCCCACTACTTCAAATATAGCATTCCATGCATAAGTTATCATGACAGCCTATTTTACCCAGAAGTGTAATCACAGAATCCCAGAGATGCTAACTAAGAGGAAAAAAGCTGCAGAGCTAAACAGATGCTTGTGCATCTTGCTAAAAAATTTCCTCACGTTTGCAGAACCAAACAGGAGGGAGAGAAAGACAAATCAAAGGAAAGCAGGTCATGTGCATGCATGTATGTGCATCCTTTGTACCTCAGAACTTTATTGGGCTGCTAAGGCAGTGCCCTGAGCCAAACGAAAACCTGCTGAGTATCACAGAGCCTTTTGCCTCCAGTAAGCAATGCCCTAAAATCTCCCCAATGCTCTGCCCTGAAAGGCTCCAGTGTCTGTCAGTGCACTAACCTCATCTGCCCATGTTTTAGAATGTCCATGCAGTTAATGCTACACTGTGTTTCCTGTATTAAGAGCAGGATGGTGATACAGAATCTGTCAGGACAGGATAAAGTGTCACACTTACTATCATCTAACCTAACTTGCCACCTGACCAAGCCAAACCACAAACCTAAAATTAAAACACAAATAGAGACAGAGAGATAGCATGTCAGACAATTACTAATTTACACCAATTGTGTATTGCTCTTACATACCCTACAGTTCTGAAGGACACAAAAACTGTGATCTAAACTCCCCTCATAGAGTCCATGATCCAGATTCTATGAAAATGTTCACTAAAAGCCTTACTCACCTGGTAGTGTTACCATGGCATCCACCTCACCCACAGGTCTGAGCCACTGTGTTACTTAGTGATGTTGACTGGTGAGAAAAGGAATATGAAAAATGTCTCTGGAGAGGACTGAGAGGCACTCTTAAATTTGCATAAAGCAGTTTATCTTCTTATTCTCCTCATTCTTAATCTTAAACTGAAGGACTATTCACTTACCCCAAATCATTTTTTTTCCCAGAGGTGATACATATTATTAGACTCATTTTGACAGCTAGGTAGTTACTCTTCACACCTTCTTGTGAAGGAAAAGAAAAGGCATTAGTGATTCTACAGCATGACACAGAGGAAGAGCTTACTTCCTGTGTTAGATGCCTAGAATTAAGCAGTCTTAATATCCTGAAAATCAGTGCTCTGGATACTGTACTCAAGCTCTAATGTCATGTGATGATGCAGGGGTATGTGAGAAAGCAGGTACCTACAATACACCACCCTTAATCCTGCAATGCTCAGGGTGCAATGCAAACAGGACATGTCACTGTGGTACAGAAGTGATCAGTGTTCTGCACTGCAAACCTACAAGTACTGAATATACTCCTCACCTTTGGAGAAAAATGTATTTGAAAAATATATCTTTTTTTCCTCACAGTGTTCATTATATTCATTTTGGACAAGGCTCAATCACAAAATGCGGACAAATATTCAGTTTCAGAGAGATTTTTCCTTTCTTCATTACTAAATTTAAAATAAAGACATATAATGACAGAGATAAAAGGAGTGAGAGTATCTCTGATAGGAGTCCTCAAAACTGTTACTAACTTTGCTAAGCCTTAAAAATAGAGGGGAAAGGGCTGCAGCATGTAAATCTCTCTATGAGAGTAGGATCTGAGTGCATAAACATCATAAAACTCTGCAATACGAAACTGACAGCTCATCTAAACAGCGTCGCCATCTAAGGTTTTTTCTCAGTAAAAGCTGGGTTGCATGTAAAAATCATTGTATTATCCTTAACATATGAATTCAGAAAGAACTGAGAAATGTTAGAGAAATCTCATAAGTCTAAGAAGTTTTGCTATATTATATTTAATGGTTTCCCTCTCAATGACAGAGAGAAAAAAAAAAAGATATCTGAACAATCACATCTTAAAAATAACTGTTTTCATCAAAAATGCCAGATTTATTTGTGCCTCTGTTGCTTCATTTTTCTCAGTGAATGTGAATTCATTTCATAATTTGCAGATCTAAGCTTGTAAGACCACTCTGATTCAAGAGATTTGCACTTTACACAAAGTAAAGTCTCTATCAGACAGCAATTTTGCTAACAGCAAAATACTTAATGCAGAATAATAGCACCTATGAAGCAACAGAATAATTATTCTATCACCTGGGTTTCTGTAAGGACTTTGACATAGTCCCCCATAAGATCCTTTCTATATGAAAGAAAGATGAATTTGATGAGTGGATTCTTTGGTGGATGAGGAATTAGTTGGATGGCTGCATCCAGACTGTAGTGGCTGAATGTCCCAGTGACAAATGGTGTCCCTCAGGAGTCTGTACTGGGACCAGTGTTCTTTAATGTCTTTGTCAACGACAAGAGGCATCGAGTGCACCCTCAATCCACTTCCCAAAACCACCAACCTGAGTGATACAGCTGACACACCTGAAGGATTGGATGCCATCCAGTGGGACCTGGACAAGCTCAAGGAGTGGGCCCATGTGACCCTCATGCTGTTCAACCAGGTCAAGTGTAAGTTCCTCCACACAGAGTAGAGCAAATCTCTGATATAAATACAGGCTGGGGGAGGAAGGGATTGAGAGCAGCCCTGCTGAGGAGGAACTTGGAGGTGCTGGTGGATGAAAGACTGGACATGAGCCAGTAAGGTGGGATTACATCCAACTGTATCCTAGGCTGCATTACAGGAAGTTTGGCCAGTCGGTCAAGAGAGGTGATTCTGCCCCTCTGCTCTTGTGATATCACACCTGTAAGACAACTCTGAAATCTTCAGCACAGGAAATACATGGACCCACTGTAGTGGGTGAGGACTGCAAAAATGATCAGAGGGTTGGAGCAGCTCTTCTGTGAAAAAAGGCTGAGACAGTAAGTGTTGCTGAGCCTGGAGAAGAAAGGCTCCAGGGAGACCATATAGCAGACTAGATGATCTTTAAAGGTCTTTTCTAGCCCACATTATTCTGTGATTCTATAATGATGAACACTTCCACCTGTTGTCAAATGGCACAACTTTCCAGATGGCTACAACAGCAGTGTTTGTGGTTAAGGTCATATCTATGTGGTTAAAACAAACATCAGCTGACTCCTTATGAAGCGACCTGCAAATCGATACCTGAGTGAGCATCATGCCAGGTATTGTCCAATACTGTTGTCTACCACTGCACTTTGTGATAGGTGATCATTCAGGGGTACCCAGTGAATTGCCCTTTACTGTGCTGTAGTCATGCCTGATGAGTTTACTCCTGCTAGACACACTACAGGATAATATTTCTTGCCTCGTTTTCAAGGTGACAATTTGGCCTGAAAAATCAGCTTACTTATAAGCTTGTGACAATTAGTAAATGTATTTTCATTCACAGTTCTGCTTAAAGAGAGGCCTTTCCTGTCCGAAAAGATTTTGTTTAGCCAGGGAAATTAACTTAAGCTGCTCTGAAGATTTTACTATTTGAGAGCTAGTGCTATTCTAATATTGTCATGAGAATTTAGTAAGAATTTCACAGCTCCTGAAAATACTCAACTTCATGTTGAGTGTTTTCCCATATGTTGGAGTCCAGGGCACTCCCCTGACTGCCCTGAAAGGTCTGAGATCCTGGCAGGGGGTCGTAGACCCCCCCTGCACAGAGCTCAGGGAGACACTGTCTTTGGTCTCAGTCCATGGAAGAGCTTTCAGCTTGCAAAAAGAATTACAGACCACAAGAGTGTAATAAAGAATGATAGTTAGTAATAGTAGTTAAGTAATCACGGGGTGCAAATGTAGAATATTGG